>JAYRBW010063064.1:0-30001 GCA_036023295.1 Invenusta paracnida
ATTATATTATTTTTTATGATAATCATTATTGGAATAATTTCAAGCGTTAATCTTAATTAGTAATTAAAATACTTAAAGTTAATTAAACTAATTTTGTTCAATAAATTTGCTAATATAAATTACAAGAGGAATTATTCAATGCCATAAAAATATTCGATGCTTATAAAGAACAAATTTTATAAACTTATATATACATTTTTATTAAAAGCTTATTTATACTACTCTTACTTATTTTAAGTAGCATATTGATAAATACAATATAACTTTTATAATACAATACCTTAGTAATTGAGGTAATATTTAAGTATGTATTCGCAAATAAATAAATTATTAAAGACATTAAATAAATTAAATTACATTTTTTATTACAGTTTATAGCTTTTAGCTCAAATTAATGAATATTGGAATGTTTAAAAAACATGTTTCGCATAAAATAATGATTACATATCATAATCTTAAAAAATGCAATATTCTTTCCAGTTTATTTAAATATCTACATTTTGTATTATTTATGCATCTAAACTTTGTACTTGCCTCTCTAAATCGTATTTTAAAGTAGACTTTTTATCACTGATATCATAATGTAAATTGATTTTTAATTATTTCGTAAAATTCTTTATTAAATATAATTTATAATGAGTTGACACTATTTAAATAGCCTATGTCTAAACAATGCTTGCATTACCATAATAGAAGCTATACCAAAGATAGTAGATAATCTATTATCTTTATTCGTTTCATTGTTTTATAAATTTCTGTGATAAATCAATAATTTTTTGATATACAGGCTACTTTTTATTTCTTAAAACAGCATTTAAACATCATAAAGCCTACATTTTCCGTTGTTTATAGTATTTTAAATCCTTCACCGAATGTAACTTAATATAATTAATTTAACTTTAAAATATTGTTGCTTTGATTATTTTTATACTTTTAGTGTTAAACATTATAGTATGTTTTTATACTTAATTATATACTACTATTACGATACTACTGCTACTGTATATTGTCGATATTAGACAGTCCCTGAAAACATTTTCACTACTTGCTTGTATTATTATATAAATCCTTCTTATTAAACGTTTGGAGCCAAGATTTATTTAATAATATATGATAACATATATCGCAACTTCAGATATATCTAGATTACCCGTATACCTAAAATGCAGCGTAAGGCACCTTCATCTTGTCAATAAGAAATGTGATTGGCCTATTCACCGTTTAAGTATTAATTATTCGTTACATTTAACTTAAAATGTTTCTTTTGATTAAATGATTACAATCAACTAAAATGCTGATTGTCCCAAAATTAAAGTGTGTCTAACGTTTAATAAATATCACACAAAAGTGATTTATTTAAGCACTCACATGATCATTATCTAATTTGTAGGCGATTAGTAGTAATAGTAGTAGCAGTAGTAGTAGCAGCAGCAGTAGTAATAGTAGTAGCAGTAGTAGTAGCAGCAGCAGTAGTAGTAGTAGTAGTAGTAGCAGCAGCAGCAGCAGCAATAGTAGTAGTAGTAGTAGTAGTAGCAGCAGCAGCAGCAGCAGTAGTAGTAGTAGTAGTAGCAGCAGCAGCAATAGTAGTAGTAGTAGTAGTAGTAGTAGTAGCAGCAGCAATAGTAGTAGTAGTAGTGTAGTAATGTAGTAATTTTACAGTTGTAATACATATATAGTAGCACAATAGTAAAATAGCAGTGTAGTAGTTATGATGTAATCGATGTGTTACTATATATTATATACCTATATGACTGATGTATGATCATAAGAGCGAATATTAAATTGGACGAACTTTAAAATTGAGCGAAAGATGAATAGTGTGAAACCAATTCATCTGAAGTTTTATTTGAATGAACATTAAACTAAGTAAACATTAAATTGAGCAAAAATTGCTAATCTTTAAATGAAGCGAGAATTAAACTGGCTAAATGTTAATCTGAGCAAAAGAATAGAATCTTTAAATAAAGTGAATTCATCTTGATTCCCAATAAGTCAGGGTAATAAGGTGTTTTTCGTTCCTGCATCACTTATTGGCGTTGTATATTACCATAGACTGCATTTTTCCTCAATTCAAATATACATTTCCGCTCAATTCAATGTACACTCAGTTTAAACTCTGTTTTATAGTTTATATTTATGTATTAAACATTTTTTGCATTATTAAAATTTCACTTATTTTAAAGTTGGATCAATTTTAAGTTTGCTCAATTCAAAGATTGACCAATTTGAGGTGTTCCTCTGTTCTTTCGCTTAGTTTACAGCTCGCTCAACTTAAAACAGGGCCAGAGGTAGCATTCTTAACTTTTTAATATTAATAAATTATGGTTGCCTCCAAGTTTATCATTTATAAAAAGAATTAGTGTTATGTTTCATTTAAAATTCTTCATATTTTATTAGTATTCTACATTATATCGACGGCACTAATAAAACTCTTGCCGATTGAAATGCATTGATTGAAAAAGCCTCATTTTAGCGTGAAAATGTTTAGGTAGTTAAAGTTAATTTTCTTAACCTGTATATAAATCCAAACTTTTTAGTACTTGCCTTGTTTAAAACAGATTCCTGAACTAAAAATGTAGACTATTATCAAATATTCATAACATTTAAGTACCATTTATTAAACGATATTTAGTGTTTACACACGTGTTCGATTTGCGAAAAATCTCCAGAACACCCAAAATCATACATATACAAAAATATAACTAACTTTGAGAAAATTTTATTATTAAAATTAATTAAGTAAGTTTGAAAGCCAAAAATGTCAGTACGATGCATGACAGCTCAAAATTAAGTACCGAATTTAAGGTTCTAAGATATTTTTTTATATTTTTAATCAATAATATTTCATACTACTGTTACGAAAGTTAAAGTAGTATAATCATAATCACTCTATAAAACGTATGTTTTGTTATTTGGTTAATAAAATATAGATCTGGGGTGGTGTGATCGAATACTTAAGTTTCGATGCTTAAGTTTAAGATGTACTTATAACTGACATATTTTCTACAAGCCTATAGCGTATATTTGTATAAGAGTAAGTATGAAAAGTTTTTTTCTCCTGATTTTCTTTATTTATTTTTTCAGACACAAATTCTAATATATATTTATTGGGTAACTATAAATTGTTAATTATTTTAAACGTTTCTCAAGATTTTCCGTTAAAGCTGACATAAACTTCTACGTTATGTAACCGAGATTTTATTTTAAATGAATAATTTAAAAATTTCCATTTTCCATTTTGTTTATTTTATATTGTTCAATTATATATTAAGTTGTACTAAATGTATTAAAGGAAAGTTTGAATTGAAATGTGTGGGCAAAATGAGTTTAGTAAAATAGTAGGAAAACATAAAACATTAATGTATTTAATGTAGAATTACACGTCAAATTCCTTACATTGTTTAAAGAAGATTAGCATTATTGAATGCGCCAAAAAGTCTATGTATATTGATCAGTTTTAAAAAAAGTGATTGTAGTTATGTCTGTAATATTGAGAATAAAATGTATCTGAATGGTTAGAGCGGAGGTCTTAACGCTGCAGGCTTTAAATTTATAAAATAATCAAAATATTCTATTATATGCAACTTGGAACATGTTTATCTATTGATTAAATTAAATTGTCTAATCCACAGGAGAAAAGGTTTGGTGAATTCAATAAAGACATAAATTAATCTATACTGTAATAAAATGTCCAAAATACGATTAGACATTATCATTTAATGTATTTAATGTATTTAATGTATTTAATGTCTTCAATTACAAGTTGAAATTATGAATTATTTAAATAAGTTTTAAATCATTGGAATTGTAACAAATAAACTTAGTTAGAATTACGTATATTTATATTATAAAAGTGTCCAAAACTATTTATGTTATAGCGTTAGGGAAACTTGGAATACTTAAAACAATAGTCAGAAAAACCAATTTATTTTAAATTCTTTTTAATGTAATAGCTCATAAAAGCATTTTCTTAACAACTAATGTCATATATAGTATTATATTATTGTTGTAATACTAACAGAACAATATTTATATCAAGGGTAAGAAATCAACTGAAACTTCTAGGTATGTAGGTATGTAGGTATGTATAATTACCAAATATTTATAGATGATAATAATAATGACTATCTTCTACGGTGTGATTTCCCGAAGTATTGGAGTCTCTGATCTTCTTTTGAAGAAATTGCTGTTGGAGTTCGTTTACCTTGATTCGCGTAACCTCCTCTTCTTAGTGTTTTTGTAGAACCTTCCTTCTAAGAGCATGCTCCACCGACATCTGCTGATTAAATTAAGTGTTGATTCAGCTTAACACGATGTTTTAATACATTCATACTTAAGAAATCGGAGACACTTGTGACACTGACAAAAGTACACCTACGTCTAATTAAGCGTTGGTTTCGTTTATCCAGGGACGCTTGGAACACTGCCCACACTCGCCAGGGGCCTATTTCATCTCTGAGTTAGGTGGCTAAGATCTTAAGGTGCGGAGAGTAAGTGGGTTTCATCTCTGAGTTAGGTGGCTAAGATCTTAAGGTGCGGAGAGTAAGTAGGTTTCATCTCACTGCCACCTTAAGGTGAGTTTTCTTACAAAAGTTAGATGAATTATTTTGTTCTTGAGAGGTGTTAATTGCTCCGCCGATGGAGACCAATTTAAAATTTGCTTTTCCAAGTATCTTGGAGAGCCGATCGTTTCGAGGTTCCAAGTTTTGTAAATGCTTCCCTCGTTCTTCTTCTTTGATTCTTTGAACTGTTTTAGAACTCAGAGAGTAAAAAGTCGAGAAAATTCTGCTATACGATCTAGGGACATCGAATTACGATATACATTCCGTCACGTAGAAGGTTAATTGATTGATGGTACCCACATGAAACTTCAACACCAAAAACAACTTGAAGATGCTTTTGTGAATTACAGAGCTTTCACTCGATAAACCTTCAACTGATTACTGATAGTATTGATTTATCAATCAGGTATGTCAACACATGCTGGTCAGGATCTACTCACGATGCTAGCGTAACTGAGAAATAGTGGAGTCTTTCGCCGATTTGAGCATGGCGAACTACCTACAATTCCACATGACATTCTTCTCGCAGATCAAAGCTATCCAAAATTGAGCTGGCTTTTTTTCCTCTACTTCAAAATTCAGATTTGATTCCCAGTCAAATACGATACAACAGACATTATCGAAAACTACTTGCTTGCACGAATTGTATTTGTAACGGATTCATTCTCTAGGTCTGTTCCTTTCTCGTGTTCTTGTACTTATTATAATATATTGTACTAAATTTTTGAACCTCATAATATGTATTTTTAAACGTAGTAATCATGATAATCAGACATTGAACTATACCTTTTCAATACTATTTTATTTGATAATAAATATAGCTTGAACATTTATTGCTACATAAGTAAATAAGCTTTCTAATTTGGTTGGTCATATCGCTATCGATTCATATATTAATTGGTTAAAATCTGAGTCATTGCACTTAATATCAGGCTTTTGATATCCGACACGCAACTTTCAGGCCAACACTTTGATTAATTAATTTACGATAAATAACTGTAAGATTTAGACAATCAGACTCACATTAAATTATTGTAGAAGTAAATTAATTAATGCATATACTATGTGTAAAAAAGTCGTTAAAATGTTTCCTAAAATTTAAGTTGTAGATTGTACACAACATATTTCATAACCGTTTTATTAAAATTCTGTATAAAAATATTAAATAAATTATACACTACTTATAGTAGAATCCGTTAAAATAATTAAAACTAAATAAGGTTTAATGAAAAATCTGTTAAAAATCAATTAAAGACAATAGTATAATTTCTATATTAAGAATAACACTTCCATGTTGTCTCAGTTACTGCATATCTGTGTTTGTTTGTTTCTTTTTATGAATAACTCTTGGTGTAAAATATTAGCATAGTAATGCTTACTTGTTATTGACAATAAACATGCATTTAATATGTAACCTTACAATGATCTCTATTTCTTTTGTGAACTAATTTCAATTAACAGAAGCATATTTTATTATAGATAACGTTATAATAGTTTTTGTAAGTTGTAAATAAAGAAATTATGTATTCAAATTAAAAGTGTATTTTCTTACTAAATTCTTTGTATCCCGAATCACATTTCTTAATATAAAAATATTTGTTTGAATTATTAGTATTACATTATTATAGGATATCTATTTATTATATTATATGTATAACGGCACACATGTAAATAATTCGAATTAAAGCTGAATGAGCAATTTAAAAAGAGAATCATTTGAATTTTTTTTCAAAAGACTTATTATAAATAAAAGTTAGTTACACTTATTACTTAGTTAATTAAGTATACAGTTGATATATATATAAGAAAAACAAACCTATACGTAGGAAGATGACACATGTAATGTAATGTCAACCGTCAACTAACATACATGTTATAACATCCAAAATACAGTCTGCATGCAAGATTCGTTTCCGAGGATATATTTGTTAGCAACGTTATTATTTGAACAATCATGAGATAGAACTATTTTCGAGCCATTATAGTCATGTACTGTCATAATAATAGTACATATTTAATGTTTCAATCATGTTTTGAAAATTATTGAGACTATGTTACTGTTACTGACTGGTAAACGTGCGAAGATCAAGCGCAATTACTTTAAGCTTTGCAAATAGAATCAATATTTAACCGAATAAATGAAATGTTTTTATTGGTTTGCAATTTATGAAGGTAGACTACAAGTAGGAGGCACTCTAAACATCTAAATATATAAAAGACACACTTACCTGCACAGAACGCAGGATTACTAATTCCGACAGCTTTATTTGTCAATAACAAGGATTCCCTTTGTAGAGTGTAAGAAATTACACTTTGGTAGATACGAAAATCTGGTTAAATTTAATCCTTTTGTTGAATAAAAAATCCTTATTCATTCATTAGAAAATAATATGATCACTATGAATGTGGCGAAAGTATTGATACAACAGTACATCACTTCTGCGCCTTGCTCACCATATTAGAGCCAGGAATTTATTCAGAAGTATTAGTGTCTTCGATTCTTGAGTCAACCAGGATCTCTTTCGTCTCTATTGTCTCCAATTGTCCCCATCCTTCATTCTCCCCCAATGAGAAAGCTACGAGATATCCTCCCTCTCCCTCTCCCCCTCCCTCTCCTCTCCTCACTTCTCTTTCCGTCGCGCTTAATTTCCAATCCAGTCTCCCGACTGTAACTTCAAATTTATAACTGTCTTAGTAAAAATTTGGATGCTATATGCCTACTGTAAACTCAAAAGCTGAAATTAGAATTCCGAAAATTATTAAATAATTGGATATTAATAATTTGTCATTTCCGATAACAACTTTACAGAACATTAGTTGTAATACGGGTATACACAAGACACTATAAAGAACATATCCTTTCTCGATAACAAAGCTATTATTGTATAAAGCTTAGTTCTGTTTATTGACTAGAAAAATTACTTAATTAATATTTCAAGTTATTTTATACATAAATAGTACGTATGTATATTCAAGTTGTGTATTATATAATTGGTGCAATTTAATTGAGCAGTTGTTTTGATGTATGGCATGATTGTTTATAAACTTATTAAGTTAGCTTAATGATTATAAATATTAAAAGTGGAAATCTGTTACTGTCAAAAATTAAGATATATTTTGGATATCCGTATAATGCTTAAAAAAATATTGAATAGCATTAAATGTACAGTCAGTATTTGATATAATTTCTTTCGGAAATAGGACAAACAGAAAATCCTAAAGAATTGATATTAAGTCGTGAATTAAACTCTTAGCTAAAAAACGATGCATATGAATTTGCCGTTTAATCAAACTTGTGTCAATATTTAATAATTTAGTTGCACATGTGTTTTTACATGTTTTACTTTAAAAGTCCAACGAGTCTCTAATATAAATGCAAAATAATGCATGATATTAAAATATATGGTAAATGTATAATTGATAACGTAATTAATAAATACATTTGGAAGTCTTCACATTAATGAGATCAACCCACGGCGTACTTAATAGTACTATTAAGTACGCCATGGATCAACCGAAATTAGGCGTAATTAATATAAGAAATTGAAGCAATGAAAGAAATACTGGCTCAATGATTGTTCAAAATACGAATATTTTATTAATATTTGTATAATTCGAGTTTTCACTTTTTATAAATATTTTGACGTAATTGTTCGCAATCCCCTTTCCCTTAGCAATATTGTTTTAATCAGTTCACTTGAAATGAATAAATGAATAAATAAATAATTATTTTGTAACATTTTTCAAGTTTTTTTCTATAAATTTCTGTACATTAATATTTCCGAGTTGAGTTTTTATAAATTCATTTCATACATTGGGAATTTCTAATTATTATGAATAAACATTTTTCTACGATAAAGCCAACTTCATGAAAATTATTTATAAAACCGTTTACCAGTTAAATGTTATGAATGAGTGAAGTTCTGTTTGTATTTTGATAAATAAACGATTGATGCTGCTGACTCGAATCTTTTACTCATCAAATTCTTAGCTCGAATATGTGATATTCAAATGCCAAACGAACTCTGTTGTTGTATTAGGAAACGAATATAACTTCAATACCTGTATAACTATATCGCACATCATTCTTCTCACATGAATAGAAGAGAGATATAATACATTCAAAGGGACAATAATAAAAGAAAGAAAGAAGCGAATCAGCACAATAGTTTCTTCAATTATCATCTTGGTCAAATCTATCTATTTGTAGTTCGACAGTATTATCAGAAACCCTAAGAAAGGAAAAGTCAGAGAGAGAGACTCACTCGAATACTCGTTCTAAGAACTAATTGGCCCAGATTCATTGCTTCCTCTATTGTCCAACTTTGCATGCAAATCAATGCCAGCACTGGGTCGACAACAATGCAATGCCGTCTCCCCTTCCTTGGTTCCCATACGACTCGCACTTGGAGAGAAATAAATTTCCAATAACTATGTTTAATAAGGATACGTATAGTGAGTCTGTTCTAGGGAAGCCAACGTAAAAGACAACAGCCTCCAGACTTACAGGCAGTGAGCCAACCATCCCAGTGCAGACTGGAGGCTCTCAGTAAGAAAGATAAATCAGACCTCCCCACGCCCAATTCCTGCGTCACGCAGTTGTTAAAGACAACGGACGGGAAGGTATAAAAACCTTTGGCATAAGAGCCATTCACGTCCGCTAGTCCTCTATTGTTTCGACAACATGAAATATATGTCTACGGACCATGAAACTATTCATCGCAAAAATGACATTTTGTTCGCTCGTTTCTATTCTTTTCAGAGAATATTTCTCAGTCTCTCTTTTTCTTTCTTCCCTGTCCCTTTTGAGGCTGGAATAAATCGAGTTCTACAAAATCGCTCCCCTCTTTTCCCCATTCTCTCTCGGCAGTCTGAAATATAGCCTTACCAGCTCCACTGCTTTGCATCTATACAGTTGCTTTAGATCTATTATATATAGGGCTCTACGCTCCTCCATCCGTTTGAGGGGGGTTTTCTGCCAGCTTCTTTTGAAATTCATTTTCTTAAAAAAAAACTCGAAAGCAGCCGAGTGCGATAACTACTGGGAACAATGGACCATTCATTATTACCCATTTACAAGCGAGAACGCAGGAGACAAAAAATTGACCCATCCAACAAACCCAACAAATGCAGGCAGAATTTCTGCCTAGCGCTAAATTGTATCGGGCTCTTTCTGTACGATATGAATGTGTGTGTGTGTGTGCCTTCGAGATGTGCTTACAATAGCGGTCAGTCCCACAGGCAATCCCTGAAAAGCGAATTGTCTTCTACCGGGAAGAGTCGTTGAATAGGAGGCAAGGCGAGGCGAGGCGAAGCAATGGGTGTCATCTTCAACCCTTCAACTCACCAAGATTCTAATACTTTTCTTTTTCTTTTGTCTAATATATGTAAATCGTGTGTGCATCTATATCTTCTAGATAATGTGAGCTATAATAGCAGTTGAACATTAGTTTTCAGTTTGCCTTGGGCTCGCAGTATCTCCATTTTAAATTAATTTTTCAGTTCATGGAACAATAATTTGAATATTGCATATTTTAAGAAAAAGAGTAATATATTACACATTATAAATCGAGAAATGCTCAACTTTCCTTTTAATATAAGAGCAGCATATAAAAATATATAAACAGCTATACATACTAATAATAATAATAAGAAGAATATTATCCCCGTTTGGGCTCTACCTGAAACGTGGTAGCCTATTATAAGTTGATTATAAAATATATTGACTTGGGGCCCATCAAGCTTTAAATTATAAAATATATTGACGATATGGGACCCATCAGGCTTTAAATTATAAAATATATTGATTGGGGCCCATCAGGCTTTAAATTATAAAATATATTGACGATATGGGGCCCATAAGGCTTTATATTATAAAATATATTGACGATATGGGGCCCATCAGGCTTTATATTATAAAATATATTGACTAGGGATCAGGCTTTAAATTATAAAATATATTGACGATATGGGGCCCATCAGGCTCTAAATTATAAAATTTATTGACTAAGGGCCTATCAGGCTTTAAATTATAAACTATATTTACTAGGGATCCATAAGGTGATTGGGCCCATAAGGCGATATAGGGCCCCATAAGCTATATAATATTATCACTGGGCCCATAAGTCGATTGGTGGCCCATACATAAATAGGATATCTTGGGGCCCATACATTAATTTTAATTCTAAAAATAATATATTTATACAGAAATCTACAATAGTATTCAAGATGTTTATCTTACAATATATAACAAATACAATATACATGAAATATAGCAAAAATCTCAAATATATCTCAATTTTATTCCAAAGTATTCAAATTAAGAAGGAAAGAGTAATGTTTTTAGTTTGCGTTTGAAGAGAGAAAAGCCTTTTGTGTTATGAATGTCGTGTGTCAAGTCATTCCAAACACGTAGGTCTGCTCTATAGAGAAGGCACCACTGCCGGCATTGATTTTGGCAGTTGGTTGGTGTAGAATGATGCCAGCCTGCGATCTGAGATGAATGCTGGTCAATGACGACGTGGATTGTCTGATGAACTCACACATACATGAGGTACATAGGAGCGTTACCATGAACACATTTATGTATTATGCAGGCAAGTTTAAGTTCAAAGCGTTTTACAACCAGCAGCTAATGCAGATTTCTTATTACTTGAGAGGTAGGGGCTCTTCGCTGTAGTGAGTTTACGAATCGAGCACATACATTCTGCACTCATTGAAGTAACTTAAGCCGTGATGCAGTTACTGATGCCAAGATTGCGTTGCAGAAGTCAATTGTGGAGATTACGAATGCATTAATTATGATTTTCGCAGTATTTTGGTCAATGTATTGTCGGATGCGATAAGCTGCTCGAATGAACGCAAAAGCAGACCGACATAGATTATGTATGTGTTTATCAAAATTGAGTTACGAGTCGAAGGTGACACCGAGACACTTGACGAAGTTTGTTGTTTCAAGTTGAACTGCGTTAAAGGTGACATGTGTTAATCATAATGAGTCCTGGCGAATTTTGGATCCGGATAAGAAAATTTCTGTTTTTTTCAGGATTTAATTTGAGGCGATTAAAGTTGAACCAATCATGAAGGTGGTGGATGCAGTTAGTGAGGCAACATTATCTTCCGATTCAGTGCATTTGAATGAAATGTAGATAGAAGTATCATCAGTATAGATGTTGTGCGCAGTTATTATATCAGATGTCGGTGCGGTGCGGTGTAAAGGGAATAAAGAGTGAGACCAAGTACGGACTACACCTGTGGTACACCGCAAGATAGAGGGGTGAACTTGGATTTTTGACCCGTAATTTGGACACATTAAGTACGGTCAGATAAATATGACTTAAACCAGGCTAACACAGAATCATTAAAGTTGAACCGATTTGAGAGTATATTAAGAAGAATCTCGTGGTTGACGGTGTCAAAGGCAGCACTGAGGTCAAGGAATATGAGACATGATACTAAGCCTGAGTTTTGAGCAACTACCAAATCGTTATGCAGCCTGGTCAATGCGATTTCTGTGGAATGAATTTGTCAATATGCCGATTGAAAAGGAGGATATAAGTTATTTTCAGACAAAAACTTGTTCACTTGTTTAGCAACCATGCGTTTCAAAATTTCGACAGGAAGGATAGACCAGATACTGGTTGATAGTTTTTGAGATTCTCTTTTCCAATATTAGATTTCTTTAGCAGTGGAGTAATCACTGCTTGCTTTGCAGAGGTTGGGATGTGGCCATTTCGAAGAGATGAATTGATGATGAGTGGATGGGAAGTGAAGGAGAGCAGATTTGTTCAATCAAGTGGGTACGGGGTCCAGGGAGCACGATTTCGGCCTGGTGGTATCAAGAGATATTTTGATATCATTTACAGAGAGTTCATTAAATTCACTAAACCTGACAGTTGATGCATTTTCTGTTGGAGGTCGACTGCAGGTGGGGCTAAATTCATTACGAATTGACACGATTTTGTCGTTGAAGTAATCAGAGAACTTATGAGAACATTCCAAATGAGAGTCACGAGCCGGCAAACCATGGACGGGATGTTTGAACAATAAAGTTTTAATCGCAGATCAAAGTGATTTGGGGGATTCATTATTCTTTGAATTCGTATAGAATTCCTCTTTAGCGGCTAAAACCAATGATTTTGCGACGTTACGTTGACGGGTGAAATTGAGACGGTCGGTTTGAGACGATGTTGCTCGCCAAATTGATTCGAGTTTTCTCCTTAGACGTATGGCTATCTGTGATATTTTTATATAAGTAATAATGTCGAGCGCCAAGTTCGAGGAAGTCTCATCGGATACTGAAGATTTGTACATTTTCTCTCCCATCTCTTGAAAATGCGAAAATGGTCCTCTCAGGACCCCCCCTCATTTTCTCTCCCATCCCTTAAGAATGAGAAACAGTCCTCTTCAGGACTACCACTCATTGATTGATACTCATGTAGCTCCTGATGCACTAATAATATATGCAGAAACTAAGAACTAGTTCAAAAAATGAAAATATACAACTTTTTAGATGAAAATGTGAGAACAATAAGGGTGCGGCGAAACTTTTAACCAGGGGTGAAACTATTCTAATAACGGAGTGTGTGATGCCTTATTCTCATTAGAATCAAACAGAAATAAAAACAATGAATAGGTACATGATCTACTATTTTTTACTTTATATAATTACATCTATTAATCTTTTTTAAATGACATTTATTGATTTAAATAAGTGGTAAAATATACATTTCAATACATTTAATGTGTTTATTAATATAAATACGGTTTAATATATTCACCATACACTTTTATTACTATTTATCAACTGCAATACTACCTGATATTACATTCTTCAATTATCATAAATGTATTTATGGGGCATGGGGATAAAAAAGACATTTAATGTTCTTGCCTAAAGTTACAGGCATTGTTCTGCTTTGTATAAAAAAGAAAACAAAGACACATCTTTATTATAAAATATTGTAAATTATAGCTTTCTATAATTATATTGATTATCTACTATATTTGGTAACAAGAGTCTTTGTAACAAGAATCATTACAAAAAAAGAAAAATGTATTTTAGTCTTCGGACGTTTATTAAAAATATGCAAACATATAGCGTTTCACTTGAGCGCTTTATCATGTACAACTTTGAGATTAAGTGATCAAGTCGCTATATTTATATCTATTATAGTACAGTGTGATAACGTATAGCAAGTCAAATAAACGGGTAGTATAATATAATAGACTCACGTAATTTCTGATAATTTTGAGTATTATTAAGTTATAATATTAGGAATGAATAATTTAGAGTATTACAAAAGTCAGCTCAATAGGATTTAACATTATTTCAGATAATTTAGAGTTTATAAAGAGATAATAATATTGATTAATACTGACTTTTGTAATACTCTAAATTACTTATTAGTATTAAATAAATACAAATTTATCGAAATAAATCTAAAGTCAATTGCTAAACTCCTTTAAGGATAAAAAGTAATGGATAGTGATAATATTTGTGAGGATAATCCCCTGTTAATGAAAGTAACAGCCTAGAAGAACATGCTGTGTTTGCTGTATGTATTGCTACACAATATTTAGTCCACGTCAATACAATACATAGTTTTATATTTAAGTGCAGTACCTTACCTAAATATTACAATAATAAATATTTGTTACATTATTTGTTATTAGTTTAAAAAGAATTATGCTTTATTTATTTTTTCATGTTCGATAATTATACAATAGATTTATATGGTTTCGGTTTTTGTACCACAGTAGGTATAATATAAATTATTTCTTTATAGTTGTACTATTCCAATCTAATATTATGCATGATAATATCATGTTTTAATATTTTTTTAGCATTCTCATCCACCGGGAAAATAATATAGTTAAAATGAACTAGTTTTTAAGTAAGTAAGTAATCAGCTTTATTGGAATTTTCTCTAGCAGAAAAAGGCATAATATAAAACCGTTTTATTTTATAATCTATTAAGTATACATAACTCTTCTTTAGATGTATTTTTTTATATCTGACTTTTCTAGTTGTTGTAGTTTAATGAACCCTATTTAATGACTTCCTTACAAATTTTCATTACAAAATTGAATCATAATTTTATATATATATAATTATTACACAATCTATTAATCTTGTATTTCAGTCCAGTAACTGGGTAATTAATATTTCTTTAAAGTGTCATATTTATTTCTTTAATTGGAGATTGTGTTATTCCTCATCATTTTACATACCTACCTACCTTATACTGTTCTTTCTCATTGTTTATTTTACTACCGCGTCTGGAAGAGCTCTGTATTCATGCGCGAAGATTTTGCACGTTTCAATCATACGCATGAAAGAATAAATAAATATTGAAAGGAATATAATGTATTTTTGGCACCTGGACTGCTTGATCGGTTCCTAGGAAATAGATCCTAAATGTCCAAACGGACATAGACTATTTATATTACAAATTCAATTTTTCCCTATAGTAAATGTTGTAGTATATAAAAATCAATTAAAAAAACACGAAATGACCAATTACGATTTATTTTATAGCTTTTTTGATATTTATATTTCGCTCCCAGTATGTCACTGTTATGCTTACTCAATATTAGATACCACATTAATAGCATACATATACTGTATACGCTAATGGAATGCTGGAAATGACCATTTAACTGTTTTGCATATTCGATATAAAGCTTTACATAGCCGGGTTTAAAGGGATATTAAAAAGTTTCTTACGATTTAACTTATTTTGCTTGCATCATTCACAAATCCGGTTTTATTCTTCAACGCTAGTGATACATGGACATTAATAGGAAGAATCTTTAGACTAACCTTTAGATATATTTATTATATCTACTCTTCAACCTTAAAATAGATAACTAAAATCCATATATTACATATATTCTTCTATACTATACAATATACAATTCTACAACTTTAATGTGAGAAGAATGCTATAACTAGCTACTTAGAAATTTGAATTAGTTCTTATAATTTTATTTAACTTTTCAAAGATGCTATAAAATCATAATCGTAGTAAAATATCTAGAATTTCACTTAATTTTAAGTAATGGGAAATTTTTTACTGCAACATTAATCATTACAAAATATAAGTTTCTGGTTATCTGAACAGCATGTATCTTTTGATATTTTAAAATCGTTATATGTATATTTTAATTTATATTAATTTAATTAAAAAACATGAACTTCACTGTTTTTAGTTATTTAAATGTTGTTTTTCTTGTCAGTATTGTGATATAATCAGAAGACATGTTTTACATTTTTGTTTCAGTATAATTTAGCTACGAATAGGACTTTAGTGGTGCGGATACTGTTATTTACAGACTCATTTATCAAGTTTAACGTTGTTCATTCAAAGATATGTCGCTATCTGTTTTTTAAATTGTTAATTTGTTCTTTGTTGTTTTTTAATTGTTAATTTATATTTTTTGGAAAATCTAAATTCTTTGAATCTTCGTCGCAATATCCAAAATCTTATTGATCTGTAGTTTTATTGTTCTCGTTTGTTGGTATTGTTATGGTTTAATGTTCTGATTATAAAAGTAGGTTCTAATATATATATATATAAATTAAATAATAATCCGATTATTTAGCATCAATATTTTTGGATAATTTTTGTTAGTAAACTAATTACTTAAAATATATATGTAACTATAAATATGCTATTATACACATGCTATAAAAATAAATGAAAAATTATGTATATATTGTTCCAACTTTAAACAAAGTTAAACGAGTGTCTTAATACTAAAAAAGACGAAAGTGCGATAAACTACTCCAATATTTACATTTCTGTGAAAATAGCGCAGCTTTCTTTTTATTGTTAGCTCAATTGTTGTGAATATATTATTAAGTCGTGTTTGTTCTTTAATCTAAGGAAACTGCGTTTACATATACATGAATGTAGGTATATACTCGTACATGTATGATGTGTGATGCTTGAAAATAGACAAAATATCAACGCATTTCTGTGACCTATAGTAGCATGAGAGATATTGACTAAAGTTACATGTCCATTCGCCATTCGTCCAATTATATATTCAAAATCTTAAACTTTATGTCAACAATACAATAGGAATTGAAACATTAATTGCCAATGATTTTGAGTTAAACTTCTATTCAATTTGACAGAAAGTGTGTCTTTAAACCTGAAAATGATTTGAAATATTTTCTATAAAACATAGTAGCTAGAGATTTTCCATCCCAATGGACTGTGTTGAATTAGTATATTGTGGCCGGTTGAAAGCATTAAAGATTTGTTTTTTTGTATATTATATGAAATATACTCTTACATTTCAATATTGGTGTTAAACAAAAGTGTGTTACAAGTATTATTAAGTTTATGTGTGTATACATATAACTAGTAAAAATGCATTGAATCAAGGTAGCTTTTATGTAGAGTTTGTACGATCTTATAACAGAACTCCGTGTATTTATTGTGTATCTTGTGACACTTTTCTGTTGGTAACGTTTTCTATCGTCTCTCCCACATCTACGCCTTGTATGCTTTCCTCTTTATCTAATTTAGGATACTACAAATCGATTTTCAAATTTCAACATGCTCGGATTTTCTCGCAAGTCTAGCCAGAGTGACCAGGGTAACATAACAGGTACCGATCAGGTAATCACGCACTTCATAGATGTTCCATCTTACTTGAAAATTGTTCCATTTCTTCCGCTACAGGCCACACACATCAACCCTCTCAGTTATTTAAATACCAGTTGTTCATTTGTATGATATTCTGTGTTTTATACTTAATAAAGAGTGTATGCGTTAATTTGAAATTTTCAAGTTAAACTGATCAAATTGCATTTTAAGAAAACTACTTCATATATCTCTTGTGTTGAATAGTCTTTTAAGAAACATTTTTAACAAATTGATATTTCAGCCGCTTCCAATGGGACAAGCAAGCCGTATGGTTGAAGTATGCAAAGTCTGACTTCATTATTAATTGTTGAGGTTGCTTGACACATTCAGTTCCATTCACTTTTGTTTCCGTTGATGTATTCAATTATATAAATGCACAATATATTAATAATTTTATACTAATAGCTTTTATAACATCGTGTAATACTACTCGATTATCTGCTATTTTTGAGCGTAGAAAATCCAACATACAACACAATTCATTTTATAAAAGATAATATTGAGTAATACTGGAAAACAGATTAATTTTCGTTAAATGATAGTGTCCTCGGTTAATCATTTTTACTACGCAGCGTGGAAAAATATTGATTATTATTTGTTTTATATGAATACGTTTACAGAATTCGCAAATGTACCGGGTTTATACTTTGTAAACCAAAACTAAATTAAAATCAAATAAATTTCAGGATATTTCCCAATCTTGATAAATTCTAATATATCCTGTGTATCTATGGTAACGGAGTACATCGCTAGAGCATACGTGGTGGTCATCGTTAATTTATAGCTAACCGCATCGTCATTCCTTTTTTATTTTTATACCTACATCCTTTCATCATTTTCTCTCTGTGATTGTATATAATACATTTAAACATATTCTGTTATAATATATGTGCATGTTTGCTTATGGCTGTTGTTTTATATATTCCTTTTATTCACGTATTTTATTTATCCTATATACGTATTTGTATTGAATATTTGTGTATGAGTATTAATTTTAAACTGTATTTTTATAAACTAGTTAGATTGATAAAATTTAATTTGTTTTTCAAAAACACTAAAAAGGTTTCATTTATTATTACGAATTTGGTTTGATTCAAACTGCATTTCTCAGATATTATTTTGAAACAATTCCTTTTTTGTGTTCAAGTTAAGAATAGTTTTTAAAATACTAAATTGTCTGTTTTGTGATATATTTCTGTTGTATGTGAATGTTAGTTTTTTATTTTAACATATTTTCGATTTAGGTTAGTATACACATACTTACACATACACATATTTCCTTAGTACCTGCATACAATTACACAACTAAACGGCACAAGGCATGTATATATACTCGAATGATAATATACCTATAGGATATTTGTTTGCAAAGGTTTCACTAATTAGGTATATTGAAGTTGCCGTTTTTAGAAAATAATTTCCTAGTGATTTTAATTTCTTGCAACCGAATAAAACACGTTTCATTTACACTTGAAAAGAGGGTAATTAATATACTTTGCATGTTATACTTGCATTAAATTTAGTCGTGGAATATTTTATTCACTCTATTATTAATTTGGCTGCTACTTATTGTGTATCATGTTATTTTTTAGTTCTTTGATAGCTACGATTGGTAACTTATAAATGTTACTAAGCGTTTTTAATCAATATTTCGCTTTAAACGCATAATTACAATTAATTTAAGACAGTATTATTATCAGTATTATTTATTATGTTAGTCACTGTCTTCTTACAGAATATTGAAAAGATACATATATATTAAAAGTATGTGCGTTCATCATAATTCCCTTAAATTGTTCTATGCTAATATCTTTTTATATCAACCAAATATGGCAGAATCGGGAAATAACGTCACCTGATACGTTTATGAATAGACAGACATTTAGAACATTGAAATAAAATGATAAATTATATTGGTCTTAAATTATGATTGCTAATTTACACTAAAATTGGTATAATTTTGATTAACTCTATTTGAATTACTTGATTACATTTATTTCAACTAAAATTAAATCAACTCATAATTTTTTAATAATGCCATTTGTGATGATGAAGAAAATATTTGTAAATTAGTCATTTAATTACTATTAATAATAAAACATAAAATAGACAAAATGAACTATTTTGCAGCTCTGTATGTAGTGTTAACTATAAATATAGTTTCATGCTTTCTATCAATATGATGCAGAATTGAATTTACGCAGTAATGATTTATATCTATAATTTTATGTACAATTATACAAATATAACATTTGATGTTATGAATTTGTTGATTTCTTTGATATAAGTGATATTATGCGACGTTTGAAACTCAGTGAAACTTTTGTTGGGCGTTTTGTCATCACAAAGAAATTAAACTGAGTTAAAATGTGATTATTTAACCTTTCACATCAGTGTTGCTATTAATGGTTCAATGATTATTATTCAATAAATATGCCATGATATAGGTCTGGTAGTAAGGTGCGATTTATACGACGATAAAAATAATTAAATAATTGAATAACGTACTTTACTTTTCTTTAATGATATAGTATTTTAAACTTTATTGATATTTTAGTATTTTTTTGCTTCTTTTGAAGTAGAAATATTGGCATATGTTTAATTTCTTCATTTGTAATTATTAATACATTAGGAATTAATTGGAAAGTATCCTTTGTTAATCTTGATTTTAAAGTTAAGTTAACTTACGTGTTGTTTCATTCAAATAAACTATTACTAACAAAGAATTTATACTCATTTTTGTAAAACTAATTTGTCATTATCGGGAGCAATCATTGAACATTATCTTTCCTTTTGAACGTAATAATTATTCCATCTTTCTTACACCGCTTTCCAATCAATCTTATTAATTTAACTGTTCTATTTCATCAACGCTGAAATAATATGTTTGATAATTTGATTCAAATTTAAAACTATATCAGTGTTATTATCACTAATAATAAGAAATCTATTTCATTTTGTTAAAGAAAACTTTGAATAAAGAAAATTCTTCGTTGGATGCACTTAAAATCGTAAAAAATTTCATCAATTAGTTCTGCTTGAATATTTTAGAAAATATAAAATAGTGATATATTTAGATTAGTAAGAATAACTTCGTTCAATTTAATAATACTCAAAAAACTTTTTTTTCTGAAAACCGCATTATTTTACGTAAATGACTACTTTTTATACTGTTAATTAGTTTTACTCTTTTCAGAGTTAAATTTACGATTCGGGTTATGGTCCTCAAAAAACTAAATCAATCGATATTATTACTAGTCAATTCATCTTTAAAACAGTTTTCTATGTTACTCTCTTCATCAGAACCTCCTCGATGATATCCCGGCTTTCAAGTTCAATATTCTCTTCGTATTCTTTGTGGCCTTCCTCTTTGCAATCTGTCTTGTTGGCCTATTCGGTTATCACATCTGGCTGACGTTGAAGAACCGGACCACATTAGGTGACCTTTGCCATATTATTTTTTGTCATAATATGTATAGTAAAAGTCCAAAGTTTTGATAAAATATTTTGTTAAAGTATTACAAAACTGTTTTGCTAAAGCTTATATTTATATATATGTTGCATCTATTAACTCACTTTGTGAAATAGACGAACTGAATCATATAGATATTTGATAAATCTGTAACCAGTATTAATCCTGTAGATTGAAGAAATCAGATTTTATTAGTGTGGTAACCTACCTTTAAACACAAAATAGAAACTAAGCAAAAGTAGGCTCTTATTAACTTGAAACCAGGAAGCAGTTATAACAAAAGAATAGATTCACAGAAAAAAAGCTTTTGCAGCGTTGTTGGTGTAGGATAATCTAGTAACAGCTTTAAATCGGTCTGTGTCGAGTTTTAGGGTGCCCCCAGAGATTATGTAGCCAAAGTAGTAAATTGTTGTCTGAGAGAAGTGGCATTTTGAATCGTTGAACTGCATGCCATACCTTGATGCGGCCTTCATGAACGCGTCTAGATTCTTGTCATGCTCAGATTGGTTGGCTCCGCCGTTTACGATGTCGTCGATATAGGCGTAGATGTTTTGTAGATTATATTTCTCAATGAAATTGTCCATTACCCTTTGGAAGATGGCCACTGCGGTTGGGCACCCGAACGGTAATTTTGTGAACGCATATAGCTTGCCGCAGGCTTCGAATGCGGTCAATTCGTAGTCTGAGGGGCGGAGGGGTATTTGAGGATACGCATTGCATAAGTGGATGTGGATAGTTCTAAAACGGCGTTTTTTGCAACCTTGTCCAGTATATCATCAATACGGGCGGTCGGATAAGCGTCGGTAGAATTGTGAACATTTGTCATATTGGAGAAGTCGATCACCAGTCTCGGTTTCTTGTTGACATTTTTCGTGCGTTATTTGAAAGGCAGATCGATGCCCAATGACCCTTTTTCCAAAAGATCTAAAACGTAAAATCAAATGTTGGTTGTGTGTTGGAAAACGCGAGAAGCTTGGCGTCCTCGGTTGCTTATTCCATCGCCGTCGCTCTTCCGGAGTTTGTCAAGTAAGCCATCCGTATAGCCTCTAACACACGTTGTCTTATTGGTGTTGATAGGAGACCGGCTACGAGGGAGTCGGCGATGAGAAGATCGCGATATTGTTCGGCGCTAACCGCATTTGTGGAGCATTTCTTCGCAAGTTGTCGGAGTTCAGTGATGTATTCGTGGATAGACTCTGAGGGATTTGTAGTTGATACCTTGTCATTATTGGCGATACTTGTTTCAGGTATTTTTGTCGAGTCATAAGATTGCCTCAGCGTTGTCTGTACTGTCCTCAATAATGGGGAATGTTTTTGTGCTGCATAAAACAAAGAGAACGTCGAGCCTGTTGTTGTCTGGAAGCTCCGCCCGTTGTATGTAAAGCTCCAGCCAGTAGATGTAGTCCTCCTCAGCGGGTACTTCGGGTAGGTTCTTTTTGAAGATATTTGCGTCCATTGGCCTGGCCGATGAGAGGGTTGCAAGTTAATAAAAGTGTGGTAACCTAATTTAAAACACAAAATAGAGACTAAGTAAAAGTAGGCTCTTATTTACTTGAAACCGGGAAGCAGTTATAACCAGAGAACAGATTCGCAGTATAATATATAGAAGACAGAAAACGAAGGAGAAATGTATTACGTAAAACAAAATAGTATAACAGAGCCCCTGATAACAAGTGTTAAGTAATAACTAGCTAGGAAAGTATCGATTAACACAAAGTAATGTTCGGAGCTGAATATTATCACAATTAGGGATGGTTACATTTCTACATTTGTCTTATTAATTATTACAGTTTTGTTCATTTATATTGTGTTTGTCAAGCTGGTCTATTTCAATAAATAAATAAATAAATTGATAAACAAACATATATAATGATAGATTTACTTAATTTCAACTAAATATTTTAGATTGTATAGAAATATTTTTAACTGCAATATCGAAACCGAAACTTGATATTAATTTATTATTAACGCTTCTTTAAAGTCTAGTTTGTAATTATCGGATTCAAATTTAATTGTGAAAATATAGTAAATATATTCTACTGTATTATCACTGTTTAGGCTTCTTATAAGGTTGTTTTTTCTCCTAGCTTTTGTTTAAAGCCGTTGACACAATATCGTTTCTTTTCTGGCTAAAAAGCGTAAAGTTTCATTTAAAAATTTTCTCAAGTCTATATATCTTTGATCCAAGATTAAATTAATGAATTGATTTTCAGAGTCATTCCGAGCGACAATGCTTCCGAGTGGACCAAATAAAGACGCCTTCTCACTGGGTCGAGGCGGCAACTTTCGAGCTGTGTTTGGGAGCAAATGCCTCACTGCTTTCCTTCCACTATTCACCTCGTGAGCTCTCATTCTAATTCTCTAGAAAACAAACCATTCATTTTGTCATTGATTTTGGGTGTGTTTAAAATGTATATTTGTTAGTAAGTCTTGTTTTAGGGTGATAAGTTTCGTAGTATTATTAATTGTCGTACATAATATTAATTATGTGTCTATTTCAGTAATTGAAGTTTTTAATTAATTAAAATGTCAGCTTTATTACAAGTATTTGTACATTTGTGATATATTTGTGAATTGAGAACAAATTCTTTTAAATATTAAGGCTTACTTGTTATTTGCACAATTACCTGAAGTGAATGAAATGTTAGAATTTCGACCAAAAAGATCTTTGATTAAATTTTTATTAAAACCAAGTGTTGAGAACATTTAACAGCGATTTATTTTATTAGATAGCTTTATTTTAATTAGTGACAGAATATCTGGAAAAATCTACGATAGCTTTTTTTTACAATTGTTTCATTATTGTATTTTATATTTATTGTTATAATAATACTTTTTGTCTTAGTGTTATGTAATTCCCATTTTGAGATGGTAGTTTTGATTTTGAATTTTCTATAAAACGAATTGAATCAATTATACTAAAGTATTTTGATGCTTATAAACAGTACATGCTTTGTTGGATTTAAAAATGTATCTCTTTAATTTTTGTATTATTTGAATTTTATGAAAAAAAATTTGCATCATTGATAGGCATTAAAATTAAAGCACAATACAAAAAACAAATAATTCCTGAGATAGCTTTTTAAGTAAATAGCATTATGACATTTATAAACTCTTAAATAAGCTTGGTAAATATACAATGAGTTTATTGTTGAATTATACTTTATGAGTTTATATATGCGCATCCACAGTAATAATAGAAATACAACCACTGTATTGATTTCATTGATCTTCAGACATTTTATGACACAAAAGAATGTGCTACTTTAGTATGCATAATGTTGCACGTATCAAACTAAAAAGGCAATCACTTTGAGTTAAATGGTTTATTTGACAGTATTGATGTGCACATATTATAATTGATTAATTTGTAAACAATAAACTATGCATTGAGAAAATAGAATCAGCTTACTTGATAAATACAAACGAACAAATATTAAACTAAAACATTTCTCTTCAAATTAATTATTTAGTTGATAAGGGGATGATTTCAAGTAAAATGTTCACGATTTTAATGAAATTTCTTTTGCCGTGAACTTAACTCAATAATTAGAAGTACAAAATCTTGTTACAAACGCTGTCTGTATTTGTCAGTTCAATTGTCTCTCTCAGCATTTACCTCAATCTTAGGAAATTTAAAAAACGTCAAAATAATTTAACAAGTGATTGTGACAAAAATAGGAAGTATGTAGTTAATTGATTTTTTAAATTTTGCATTAGAGATTAAACTCTTGTACTGTAAAAAATCTATTATTTTTCCTTAAAAAATTGTTAACCCGTTTAAATGATTTAACAAATACATTTAATAAGTATTTGAACGTATTTAAAACTTTTTATTACATAACTATTATCTAGGGTTCGACACTTGCGTTTATTTACCAATCACATCTGTCGTGAATTTGTGTATATCCATACAAATCACTTCTGACGCTATTTTTCTGCCATCGATCGACAGTATGTACCGTTTATGAATAAAACTTCTATTGAAACAAATAATAATTAAAAATAGGAATAGAAATCCTTGTGTTGAAGCTATTCGATGGAGTATATTTGAAAAGTTCTTTAAATATTGTGTTCCTTGTCATTGAACATATTATTGAGTGGAATTTTCAACATTAACAGTAAAACTTATTTTCGAAAACTTTAGTATTATTCAGTAAATTAATTATACATCATACTCATTTATTGAAGTATCCAATTCTCAAATATATATTTTGAAATAAATAAAATGTTCGATTTAAGGAATTTTATCTATTTATATAAATTTCAAATTCTCTATTTTTGTAAGCAATCTTCATATTTTGAATGAAATGCTATGTGATATAGGATGTTTGTAAATATAGTTTCTAAACTTTATTTATACCCCCCCTCTTTCAGACAAGGTGACGGTATACACTGGGAGGTGAACACATTCCCACCCAATTATCATTCAATGGAATCCGGGTGAGGTTGCTTTTCTTGTTTTCCTTGTCTTTTCTAATAATGATAAATATAATATTAGGGTATGCATCACCAGCTAGATGATAAGAAACATCTTATTACAACTTATGTACATAGTTTGGAATGGAGGTTGTTAGACTGGTCTTTAGTGTTTAGTATACTGTTGATATAAAATATTTAAATACTATAATTTAAATATATTTTTTATCCATTTGTCAATGACTAATGATTATTTTAAAGAATTATGAATAATAAGAATATATAATTTATTTTAATAGAAAGTAATTTAAGAGGGACTTTGGTACATTGTAAACTTAATATTGATAATATGTTTAGAATATCGTTTTATTCTAACAACCTATTATTATATGTGTAAGTACATAAACAGTGTTAAAACAAGCTGAATTCATTGACAATCCTGTATTATAATACATAAAACTAGATCTTTTAAGTGGTATGTTTTTAGATTTCTTCCTTAGATTGCTCTATGCTCTTCACTTGTAATTAAATTTACACAGACGTACTTTCCTTCGTTTCATTGAATAGTTTAATGTATTGATTTTTAACCACTAATATGTTTCTACGCTTACTTACATACATACTCATATACATACGCTTTTCAAACCACACCAGAAATGACATTAAAATCAATAAAACTCTGATCGGATCATGGGAGGTGGGTCAATTCTAATTTGCGTTATCGGAAATAACACAATTAAATTATTTTTTTGCGCTCATTCTTTCACAGGCAGAGAAGAGAGTAGATATTTTATTCTGTTTGTTCAGTAGTGAACTTTCTAAATCTTTTTTTCTACTCACGAATTTGAGAACGAGCCGTACTTATACTATTTCTGTATATATTTACACCCACGTAAGTTAGGTACTTTGTCCAGATCGAAGCAATATTCATTCAGCGTGTAGCTGTGTTTGTTTCTATTAAATCTTCTTTAATACTATCGATTTACCTTTTATAATCTTTCTCCGAGCTTGCATAACATAGATTATATATAATATGTAGTACAATCTATGTGGGTATCTGGAGTTATTGTTAAGTACTGATTTTATATTGTTATGTTATTTTTTAACATGCATTAACGATATAAGTTTTTTATATATTTATTTGTATTAAACCTTTTATGTCAATTTTGGTATATATCGTTTGACCCATTTCTTAAAATTCATTTCGAAAGTTTCTTGAATCGTTGAACATAAACTAAATTATACTTTAAGCTCGCACAAAATCTCTAAAAGCTGTAATTACTTGACAATGTATTAAATATAGATATTTCTATGAAATTCCAATAACTCCATAAACGTCTAGAATACGAAAATGCATTTAGTTAAGCTTAATTATACTTAGTTAATACTTCAATTATTTAATCATTTCTAAAAATGAATAGAGATTTTAAGACAAAATTATAGGTATATTTTTATTATAATATGCTCATTAAAGAATCAAAAACATTTTAAATGAATTTTTGAATTCTCGATAGTGAACTTTAAATGAGATTATTTCAGCTAAAACAATGTTGTGTTAACAAGTAATATTTCTACTTATCCTGAATATTATGTCATTCATTGAATTAGTGTTTCGATATACTTGTAATAGACATTTGAAATGAAATTGAGTTTTTATGAAAATGTTGAAATAACTTTGTTGTATATTCATTAGAATCCTTTTAAGAAATTGAATGTGGTGGAAGCAGCCCTGTTCTCGTACTTCTTTAGGTGAAAATCTAGACATCGAGTTTAAAGAATTGTTTTTATTCTATAAATGAAATTTTTGTGTGTGTCTTTTGAGGTAATCAGGTATTTACTTGTGGATTCTGACGACGATGATAAAGTTGATGATCGTCATTTTAATTTTCGTTATTTATTTTCTAACGAATTGGAAGACAAAGTCGATTGAAAGATCACCCCTCTACTTCTGTGAAGACATCGTAGTTTAATTTTAAATTGCACTATTGACAAGCATCATCTGTATGCATTTAACGGTACCTCTATTTATTTTTTAGTTTGAGAGTTGTGTTTTGGCTGGTTGGTTAGTTATTTTTCCTTATTAGTTTAATACGTTTTGTTTTTCGTTCTTAATTTTAATGAATTGTTTTGGTTTTGCTATTTTTATTTAAATGTTTTTACTGCTGATATGATCGTTAAATTTAATCAGTAAAATAGTCAGATTTGCTATCTATGCTATAAATATCTATGACAATTAAGTTTGTCGATGTGAACTCTTGTACAAATAAGAAATGATGCATTAATTATTTAGGTGTAATAATTTTCGCATGTATACATAATCGCATTATTTGTCACCAGATGTTGTTAAGCTCATCGTTTACAGGGGAATATTTGAAGAATTAAAATATGTTTCACAATTATTGGTTTTCCGTAATCGAATTTAATAAATGAACTATAGACAGAGTTTTACAGTAGGTATTCAACAATAGATTTTCTGCCGTTCAATCAATATTGATTATCTTATATTTTTTGCTCATTTTTATTCCAGCACACCCTTCAGAGAAGATCTTCAATGACACATCCAAGACTATTCTTACAAATTTGTAACTTTTCCTCTTATGAATCTGACATGAAACATAAAAAAACAGGCTTATACATACAATCTTCAACAATACAACAATTTTCCTTAATACTTTTATTCATTAATTATATAATTAAACATAGTTAGCACCAACCAGTTTTGAGTGCCTCAACCGTAAATAGCTGAATTTGTTATTCTTACAACGAAAGGTTCTCGGTTAACACTTAATTTAAAAAATGTTTATTGTTCTTCGTCTATACCTTCGCCTCTAATACCTATGGGAGTCTACAGTATTCATACATGATGCATGTTTAATGGAGCAGCACATAGGCGCGTTACTGCAAAACTGATTATAATCTCAATTTTCTCTTGTATTCAAGTGTTTCATATATAATCGCATGCGCCATTTACTTACTATTTATTTACGTTTTGTTTACGTCTTACGAAAGTTTTCAGAGTCATCACCACCACAAGTTGCTACAAATTAATTCTATACGTCCTATAATGGTTGCTAAAACTGTTTCCATGGTTATACAAACAAATTAACAAATAAGGTTATATCCATGCTCAGTTTGTGTATATTTTTATTATTTTCAACTACTATACAGACTATTTATCAATTCTATTGTGACGTCATAATAGAGGTGTTTTATAAAACTTTATCTGACTTCTACTTCTCTATACATATATGTTGTGCGTGCCGTATAATTAATTTAAAAAGTGCTACAAATGGGTTTTTGAAAAGGGCATCGTGCTCTTGATGTTCCTTGTTTTATGTTTTAATGATGATGTTTTGTCATTGACATATTACTGTTATTACAAACTTACATACATACTTAGAAAATGCAACATTGCAGACAAACGTCCTGCTAAAAACTAACAGGCTCTTTTCTTAAATTCTGATTATTATTATTATTCTATATATGCATATTTCCCAACTGTTAAAATACCTTGGAAATATATCAATATTTTGTCAACAGATACTTTGCGCTTCTTGTATTTTAATTTTTAGTATACCCTATATATATACCAAATATAATTTTCTTTTAACATTAGTTTTCTGAATAGTTGCTTTATGTAATAAATTGTGAAATAAGCTCTTTCTTTTGTTAATATAAAAATTACGTTCATTTGGGGAGAATTAGCCACTGCTAGTTTTGGAGCCACTGCAATATTACTTATGTAATATAGATTAATAAAGCTGATATATTTTGTAGAACCTTTCACAAATGCATTTTGAAAGATTTTTACTAAATGACAATTGCATAATTGAGGATCAAAATACACCTTAAATACATTGTTGATAAATTGTAACATTTTTAGAAATATGTACTTTCAAATTGCCACTGCAACAATTAACTTATTAAAATGTTAGTTGAATATTTTGGTAAAATTATATTTGTATATAATTTTGTTGAAATAAGACAAAGAAATCAGGTTTTATTCGGTTATCGTAATGTGGGTAAAGGTTACAAAAACTCCATATATATATTTTATATATAAAATGGTTTCATTAAAGATAAGCTGTTAATATATTTTTTTAAGTATTTGCGAACTATGGTTGACTACAATCAGCTTTAACTCCAAGTGTTATAAGATTAAATATTTATTTGGAATATAAATATAATCAATCCTATAAAATAAATTGGACTACTCTGAATGTTGTATAATTAGCTCTAACACTAGATTTAACGTTTATTCTTGCATGGAGTCCGTGTATGGATACGGACGAAGTCCATCCATGTCTACTGGGCTATTGCCTCCTTATAATTTTTAAACTTCCTGGTAGAGTTTTGAAATTTGGCATACATTTAGATAAATGAGAATGTTTTGTAACACATTCCATTGCAAAAATTATTTTAAGGAAGAAATCAATTTTAAAAATGTATGAAAAAATATGGATAATATTTTTGTTCATATTTATCGCAACACAGCTTCATTTATTGTAATTCATGCTTTATTATATGAAAGTAATCAGTTACCCTACTTATCATTGTTTCGTGGAGAAGCATAGCCGAATCGAGGCTCGCTTCCAACTTATTCGTTTTTTACCGAGGTCATATGTGACCGCCTCATAGAGTGTACAGTATTAAATAGATATAACGCTAACAGTTGTATTTTAAAACATTGTTTATTCATTTATTTTAAACTGTTTTAGGAAAAGTCATATGGAAGCTTATATTACTCCATTTTTCAATGAAAATTGAAATAAAAATCTCCCCCGGTCCCTCCGTATGCGGATAGGGTTAACAGTGGCGGATCCAGGAATTTTGAAAAGGGGAGGCGCAAGAATTTTCAAAAAGGGCATTTTTACTAGATGTTAAAA
>JAYRBW010063075.1:0-30000 GCA_036023295.1 Invenusta paracnida
ATTTATTGGTCAGATATAAGGACAGTCTAAGCTGAGTTTAAACCAAACCAAGCTAAGCGAGACATTGAAATGGCCTATGTATAATATGTATTTCAAAGTCTTCCTTTTCTTCATTTCCCAGTGTCTAAATTAATGTTCCGATAATATAGGGCTTCTTCATAAAAAAACATCATGTTTAGGAGGTACATTAATCACAGACAATTTTATAACATGGATGTAGTTGATTTTAATAGAAATATCAGAGATGTTGTTAAATTTTCATGCTAAATCAAAATGATATATTAACTTTAATTAAAATTATTTTTATAATCGTTAATTATTCTTAATACAATTAATTATTCTATTAAATAAAAATGAAATAAAACCATAATAATATTTAAAATTTGGAATTATTTTTATGCTACTTAATTAATGAACATTACATACCTATTCTCAGCATAATTCAAGAAAGATTTGTAATTTAAAAAATTGAATGACGCAAAATTTATTGATGTCATATATTATTATATATGAGAAAAATATGGCATCCCTTTACTTTAATTATGCGCCGTGCATATATTCACATATTTGTTTTACATAGGATTTTTAGCAATTCAGCGGTAGGATTATTAACATGTTAATTATTTAAGACTATGATAACTAAAATTACGAAAATATACTAGTAAAAATTTATAAATTAATAATTATTATTATGGTAATGCAATAATCTTATTGCAGTATTAATGTATATATAATTATTTTTAAATAATGATTCCTAACACTTACCCTACTATAGCATTAATCATCCCGTGGTGCTTAAATGAATCTGTTCCAAAACAGTAATTGTTTACAAAATATAGTTGTCATTTTGAAAAACGCAATTATTTATTTACATATTTATTTAAATTCCATTTTCAATCTGATCGATATATATATTCTTTTGAAGACCTCAGTAATTAAATTCGTATACTACAAATATATGTCTTATTGGGACACCAATATTTATGTAGCTTTAAAAATGATATCAAATAAGGCAGACCTTATAGGATGTCCCGATAAGAAATGCTGCTTTCATAAGAAGGAACAAAAAAGCATGAAAAAACCTATTTGATATATATTTTTAAAGAAAATCAGCAATTCATAGACAAATGTGAAGGATAATATAAACTTTACCACGCTATAATTTTAAAAAGCGCTTGGTTAGCAAGTATATACAGAGGCTCTCATATCAGAGGTTCAAAATGTACAGAAATAATATGTGCGAGATTTGTAATCTGGATATGTACTCTACATTATAGTATTGTAAACCGTACTTATAGTACAGTATATATAATATAGTACTAAGCTATATTCCAATTTGATTTAACTTATAATTTATTCATTAATTTAATTATTTATTCATTGTGGGAAATAATCATTCAATTCGTTTTATTTATTACACCTTTTAGCACTTAAATATTTTTATAAACATCCTTTGGAAATCCCATCTTCATATTATTTTTATTTTATCCATATATAGTGTTATATATGGTATTCATATATATATATAACCCCCTATTTAACAGTATTGCAAAATAATTAAATATATTTTGTTTTCCCATATTGTATTTTTATTTTTAAACAAATAAATAATTGAATTGAATATGCCATTATGGCGTATTCGTTCTAATAAACACTCCCTTCCGAAAAAACCTCAGAATATATAAATAGTGGCTGCGTGTGGAAGATATGGAAAACATCAGAGTCAAACTGATCAAAAAGTTGTTTTATATCTGTGGAATAACCATCTCGTTAATAAGGAAATGAAGAAGCAATTAATATATTGGTGTTAGTCTGGACGAGTTAAAATTGGCCAAAGAATTACACATTTAATATTGAAAACAAAATCCCATAGTCTGATGAGGTCTTCAGAGATGGTGGTAAGAGAGACGATACAGATTCTGATAAAAGTATAAATGCAGATACAGATTCTGATTAAATTATATTTCCATTACATATATACATCTCTTCCATAAAGAGACTTTTTGTAATATTAGTAAATTTTATAGTTTAGCTATATATGTGTTAAATTTTGTAAAATATAATTTTATCTGTGTGAACAATTTTTGATATTTTATATCTATTAAAACAGTCTAACATCGGGATCGAATTACTAGTTTTATTTTCTTTAACAAATGTTACTAATATAGACTAGGTCCCAGTGAAAAGTGTTGTTGTTTTTTAAGTAAGAGAATTAACATTGAATATATTTGTTATTGGAATATATTTGAACGAAATTGTAAATGAAGTATACTTAACACAAACATTGGTTAGAAATAGTCACCATCGGCCTCAATACACCTATTCCATCGCTGCGGAAGCATATTGATCCCAGCGGCCGAAAACGTTTCATTCTTGGGGTCGATAACATTTTCGACAGCTCTGTGTTGACTTCAGTGCGATCAGAAAAGCGCTTTCTACTGAAATAATACTTTATTGACGAAAACAAAGTAGTTACTGGTCTCTAAGTCTGGTGAATACGGGGCGGTGATTAGGATTGCACGGTAGTTTGATTTTCTTGGAGCTTCTGCATGGTAGTTCAAGAAGTGCGAGGACGTGCGTTGTTCTGTAGAGTGCTGGTGCCGATTGTCCGCGTCTAAGCACCGTTTTCTTTTCGTATACAAGTTAATTTTTAATTTCTGCCACAGATCACAATATACCACAAAGTCCATATATAGATTTTTTGTAGTAATGTCCACAAGTCATCAGATGCTGGAATCTTCAGATACTTGAAACTTCATGCGCTCTAAAAAATAAAGACACCGATAAGAAAATCTTCAGATGCTCGATTCTTCATATGATCGAACATTTTATTCTCGAATCTTTATATGCTCGAAAAATCATGTAGTTGAGTCTTCATATGCTCGAATATTCACTAACTGGACTCGTCATATATGTATAATCTTCATATGCTCGAAATGTGTTGAGTGAGCAAAAGTTAATCCGCTTGTACAATCATAATCTGTTTTTTCAAATCTATATATATTTATAATTTGTTTTGTCTATATATTTACCTATCTTTAATGACATACTTTCATCTACTATTAGTCAGGTACATGTTTATAATACCTATACGAGTTCACGGTTCACTGATTCATTTTTCTAACTTATGGAGATTAAAGTATGTTGAGATTCAAATACATATATCTATGAAGATTCGAGCATTTGAAGATGTTAGCATCTCTAGCATTATGACGTTTCGAGCATATGAAAATTCGAGCTAGTGAAAATTCAAACAAGTGAAGATTCGAGCATATGTACAATTGTATTTTTCGAGCATATAATGATTCGAGTATAATGTGACGATTCGAGCATCTAATATACTCCTGCTAATTTTAGGAGGACGTTCGGGACTTTCGAATGAACTCTTCCTGCCCACCATTTTGTTTGCGAGAAAGTATTCGTGTTGTTCCATATGATCCAGGTTCTGTCGACAGTAACAAGGCGCGGTGACATTATTACCTCTGTGTTAGACAAGTAATTCGTTACATATTCGGACCCGATTCAGTCTGTTTTCAGATGAGAATTCATGTGCGACAAAAAAAAGTTGCTGATTAAAAAATATATTTTTTCGAAATAATAATTTTTAAAATTTTCTACAAAAAACGTGTATCGGTTAATTTTTTCCAGGGTTGTATATATGTGTTATAATACAAAGGGTAAATAATCTTAAAATATAAATCATCTAATTGAATAATAGATTTAAAAACTAAAACATAATAATCAAGTTATGTAGAACGAAAGAATTAACACAACATTTATAAGGTTTATATATTTGGATTTGACGCTAAATTTATATTTGTCCCAACGAATGATATACAATTTCATAAATTAACATAAATTAATTTATAGTGCATTATTTTATTATTGATTAAACTAAGTAGACTTTTATAAAACATATTTGTGTATTTTAACAATATACAAAAATTTCTCATCTTTATTGACGTCGAGTTAAATATAAAAGGCAATTTTAAGTATACTCATGTTATTACGTGTATAAATTATTTGTATACAAGTTGTGACATTATTTAGCCCTAATATTATTTATTTTATTTTGGTACCTTAATCGGCTGTAAACACAGTGGATGCCGTTCTTTTACTATGTCTTCTTTTTAGTCTAAATTTAAGTGTCTTCTTTTCCATTCACTGCTCTGCGCATTGCGTCGCCAAGTACAATAACAAAAAGATATAACGGTGCCAATGTATTTTCTTGAAGGATTCCAGCTTTATTTTGAAACATTCAGTTTCTCCATCTGGTGTTATGACCTTTGCTTTAGTATTATTATATAAAATTGAAATTGCAGAAACAATATTATTTGGTATTCCATACACTTTTAATATTTCCATCTTTTTTCCACGATGAACACTATCAAATGCTTTTTTGAAATCAATGAATACGATAGATTATTTTCTTTTACTCTTTCAAAAAGTCTTTTCTTATTTACAATATGTGAGTCGTGGTTGATCGTCTTGGTCTAAATCCATTTTGATTTGGTCTTAGAAAGTTGTCAGTAGTAGTACAATGTGTATTTCTAATATATTTAGGCTTGGGGTGCTGTGTTTGTAATATGAGCTCCAATGTTTCGGTTTCTGTTTCTGTTTCTGTTTACATATATAATATATTAAAATTTATTAAATACAGTTTGAACTTACATATGTATATTCACAAAACATATTAAATGTTTAATCCGTGTATAGAAATCATCATCAGTAATCATTGGATTTAATTCTTCATTGAAGATAATCAATAGTTGAGTACAATATCATTAAGACACAAACAGTCATTGATAAAAAGTGTCACATGCAACATGTTTTTACTTATAATATTAATTATTTTGATAAATTAATTATAAGAGAGAATATATACCTACATACATACAATATTACATTATTTTAATAAAAAAACCTTTTTATTATAAAAAACAGAGAAAACTCTATATTTAATTATTTATATGATTTTTTAATGATAATATAATGACTTATTTAATTTAAAGCAAATTAGGATCACTTACCACATTCCCAAAAAACATATATCGTAGATTATATTCAATTTCATAATTAGTAAAATTTGTACAAATGAGATGATATTTTCCAAATTTTAAAATCATAGAATGAACGATTGCTTAGATTCATTCTCGTATTTAAAAGATTCATTCTCCTGATTTAATATTCATTTTGCATTGTAAAAGTCAATTTATCCTCCGTCAGTAATGTCTATTGGGTAATTTTCTGCGTCATCGAAATCAATTGGCAATATGTCACGCATAATTACTTGAACTAACTCATTTGATGCATATTATATCTGCGGGATGATATCCATATTCATATATATTCACTCTGTAGTTGTGTAATTATTTGGTATGATTAAATGGAATTACAAATTAAAAATAGCTATTCGTTAAATATTATTGTTAGCTGTAAATTTCCAAAAAATCAAATAGTCCATTTTGTAAAAGTATAATTAATACAACACAAAACATCAACTCTTATAGATAAAAAATATATTAGAAACATGGTTTAACGGATTTTTTTGTCAATAAAAAAAAGAGTTTTTTATATTACCACCAATGTTTTCATCAACTCATTGATTAAAAAATGATTTTAGATTAGTTTAATCATTTAGTTTAATTTGAGTTAACTTGGTTAGAGTTCAATATGTAATTTCATCTATTATTTATTTATATTATATACCGTTGAATTTGCCTATAGGGACAGCTCTATGGATATAGTCATATCCTATATAGTAATATTATTTTACTGTACTGACCAGAATTATACTAAAATCGCGTTGGAAATATATATATATAATTACTAATATGCATATTGTACAGAGTATAGTCACAGAAATTAAATCGTTTATGCAGTAAAACAGTGTTCGATACACAAGCAATGAATTAAATATTACAGGCAACTTATGTATGATAGAATTGTATGAATATGTATATTTTGCTCTTAAAATGAATTTGATAAACAAATATTTAACACTATTACTAGTCTATCCATTTACGTACAATAAATTCATTAAAATAAAACGATTTTATAATGACAAAACTGAACATCTCGATGCATAGAAAATCAATAGAAGTCAAAACTCTATTAATTAATTCTATTATTACTCTATGGTAAACTCAAGGCAAGATTATTGTTTGGTTCAAAACATCGCTTATATATAGGTATAGGTGTGTTATATGGAAATTTTTTAAATCCAAAATACTACCTTATTCATACATATCTTAGCTGAATAATTTTGAGAATTTACCCAAAAAAATGTCTGTAGATTTAAGATTTAATAGCTATTTATATTGTTTTAATGTGTGTTTTTATTTTTAATGTTAATTTTTAAATATACTTCAACAAGATTTATTTTTATAAATGTTATTTTTTTATACAACGATTTTATTTTCATATTGCTAGTACAAAAAAGTAATATAATGTTATTGTTTCTTTATTAAATTACAGCAACTATCTATCAATAAATATAATTTTACAATTTTTTTCTAGATCATGGTAATTCGCAGTGGATCATACTATTTAGACGGGCGTTTGCAATTATCATATCTACTGATAAAATTTACCTATTCGGATGAAATGTTTTTAATTAAATCAAAGGGTCATTCACAATTTACCATAATTACAGAAGAGTTTTATTCTAGCGATGGTTTTGCAAATTGTGGGATGAATCTATTAACTTATATTTAATCCATAGACTATCTCGCGTTATTCAATGACACATTTTGGAAAATATATTTCTAATGAAATTAATATTATGAATAAGTCTATTGATGAAATATTCATTGGTGGAGATCATTTTTTTATTCTAAGCAAAATTTGTGCGGTTTTGATGATTATTAATTATATAATAAGAGATATAATTACTTTACTGGAGTGTGTGTCTGGAAATTATATCTTAACATTTGAAGTATCATCAATTTCTGTTTCGAGCGACAGCAATAATAAATTTCGTTTCAATATAGAAGTGGAAACTACTTTCAAATCAACGGATAAAATAAACGGTAAGCTTTAAAGTTTAAACAATTTAAAATAGATACCTTTTAGTATATTTTTTAATCAAATTAATATAAATTACTTTCAATTAATATTTATTGCTTTCTTTTTGTTTTTTATAGATGCCAAGCCATTAAAGCAATCAACTCCAGAATACACGAATGAAAGTATTTCTCCCGACGTAACATTACATATTTCTTCAACTGTAAGTAGCTTAAGCAGCTTTTAGCTTATATTTGAAAATGATTTTAATGAACCAAATGTCGATATTGATGATTATAATTCATCATTTTTTAATGAAAGGGGAACAGTACCTACATCAAATTGAATTAGATTGTAAAGAGAACAATACCTAGTCTTTCAAATGCACTATCCTTATCTAGTAACACCAATTCAAAAGAATTTGTAAATTCAGATTTAACACAGAATAACACTGATTGCATTATAAATTCTGTAATTGTGTCTCCAAAGTGGCTGACAAACAGATCCATTGAGTCACCTGTTTCAACCAAGCGTAAATCGCAAACAAAGCAAAATGACGAATCAGTTGAATTAAATGCCATATTTGTAAGACCAAGGTAAATTTTAGCATGGGATGATGTTAATGAAACAGAGATACCAAGAATGAAACATCCAGTCATCGGAAATAACGTATTTTAGTAAAGGACAATAGTTGTCATCTGTGTATTCAGATAATATCACAATGATTTATTTTTCTATAAATGAGATTGATAAATCTACAACAATTACATTATCACAGATAAACAATTTGTGTAGCGCTTCATGTTTAGAAGAATGGTCAACTATAAACGAGGTTGAAAATGACACAAATTTTGAGGCCAGCAATTCTAGACAATTACCTACAGATCACTTCATTTGTGAAAAGTGGGATTGCACATTTGAAGCATTAGATCTTTTAATTCCGCATAGAAAAATTACTTTTTATATGGTATACCTATGTTAGAACAATATCAAGATGAATTTGTGCATTGATTTTGTCATGAGAAAGCTATAAATGGACTAGGGCGTTATACGTATTTGTTTCAAACCATCAACCATACCTGTTACAACCAATTGATTTTTTGAACAATATTCATGCCCGTATTGATGACATGATTAACACACTAATAAGCGGGTGTAACGAGTGCAAAATACAATTCTCATACATGCAGTCATTTTTCTTACATGTCAGCAAATTGATTTAGAAACCAATGAAATATTGAAGAATGAAGATTGTTTTTTTTTCAAATGTATCGGATTATGCTGATAATTATAATTTTGTCAATGACAAAATTTCAAGAATCTTAGAAAAAATCGAAGTATTTTTTGAACGAGAATTAAATTGGATAATTTTTACAACAAATTGGTTTAATTTACGTATCATTAAAATATACTTTTATTTGCCTAATAATTTCGGTAATTGCTATACCGACCTACCTCCAAAACGTAAGACTAAAACAGCAGTAATTAATGTTCGAAATAATGGGAGAAAAAAAAATTAATTTGCATATGCCTTATTATCGGTGCTACATTATTTGGATATTGATAATTCTACAAACAGAAGTATGCCAAAAACTTATACACGGTGGATGGGTGATATAAATTTTGGTAATATTATTTAACCCATAAGAGCAAAAGACATTCACCAGTTTGAAAAGCTTAACGCAGGTATATTTATTAATCTTTTGGAATGGCAGGAACATGATAATGAATTCCCAATTTGCGTTTTACGTCATAGTGGATGTCCAAGGTGAATTTACAAAGGCGATGTTGAACCAAAAGTTATTATTATTTTAACTTTTAAAAATAAAGAAATCTCCCCACCACATTATATTGGAGTCGTGAATTTAAATAGATTATTAAACTCACAAAAAAGGACAAAATCAGTCTCATAATGGATACAAGCATTGTGAACACTATCTAAACCTATTTCGCTCTTTAGACAGTCTTAGTAAAAATAGAGCTTATTGTTACGCTGCAAATCCAGAAACAATTGTTCCTACAGCGAAAAAATGATTTCATGAATTCACTAAAATATTGCAAGCCGTTAAGAGAGTACCATATGTAGTTTATGCAGACATTGAATATTTTGTAAAAAAAAAATCAATAAGTGAAATTCTAGTGCATAAGCATAAAGCAGCGGCCATATCTTACTTACTAGTTTGAAATAGTGAAATGAAAATTCGATCAATCCAGAGCCAATATAAAGTATTCAGTGGCAAAAGCTGTATTGAAAAGGAAATGTTATCATTAAAATCATTAGCAACTGATATTTATAAGTGAAAATGTGAAAATGGACAACAGAAAATCATTATAACGAAACAACAAGAAATTGACCAATTTGAAATTTGACTTTTGGGCCTCAAACATAAATCAGCATCACATAGAGATGCATGGATTAGTTTTGACACCTCCTTAGTTGTATCAGACTGCGCTCATTGATACAGCTTCTCGCCCAAAAAAATCTCCATCTCGGCAAGCTTGGATATAGTTCACGTATTGGGATTGTAAAGAAAGAAATGTCCGCTTTCCATCAAGATAGCAACACCTTGATTCAAACACCTCCGTTGTTAGATAGACGTCGCCGCCCTTTTCAGTCAACACAGAAGCTATATTTGTTGATCGATTACCAGATTTATGGACCCTGAGTGCTTCAATATGAAGGTTTAGTAGAACCGCCGAATATCGTCAAATTTAATAAAGCATGTCATAGTTAGAGTGAGGTCGTAATAATAATAATAATAATAATAATAAGTGAAAAATGAATTCAATCTCAATAATATCTCCTTATATACATTATATATTTGGGAAACCGAAACCAAAACCAAAACTTTGTAGTTCATATTACTAACACAACACCCTCCGCTGAAATACATTAGAAATACACATTGTACTACTACTATCGTCAATCTCTGGTTGTATGCGATTTAGTAATATTTATCTGTTAATAGATTTTGCAACAATTTATGAATGACTTATGCATGGTGATTTGATGCTTTTGCTTGATTTCTTGATTTAGGTATGGGAATAATATTTATTTCTGACCATTCTGTGGGTTTCTCGCCTTCAATTAAGAGTTTGTTGGTATGTTGTAATATTATCTCGTCAACATTACATCTCTTCAGAGCTTCAGGTGGTATCCTGTCTGGAATCGATACTTTTCCGTCTGTGATTTTCTTTTTCTAGTGTTTGATATTCATTTATGTTGAATGGTCCCTTTTTAATATTTATTTCCTGGAAGATAGTTATAATTTCTTCTTCACCTTCAATCTTTGGTTAATTTCCCAGAAATTGACTGAAATTTGTGTACCAGTTATGTAACCTCTGTTTTTTTGCTATTTCTTGCAAAAATACTTTTTTGTGTTGTCCTTATGCTGCTAATTTCATTGATGATCTTACAGCTTAGTCCATGTTTTGCTCGTATGTCTGCCTCCTCTACTTCTCTAATCTTTTCGTTTAATCTCACTTTCCATAGATTTGTTATAGGCTTTCTTGGAATTATCTTTTTAAATAGCTGCAGTTTTTGTCGATTATTATCATTACTGTTAGTAGTAGAGCAGGGTGATCTTTAGAACACTCCCTCACCCGCGATGTGGGGGGGGCGAGCGGGAGGAGCGGGAGGAGCGGTTGTCGCGCGGTTACAAAGGGATGGGGGGAGAAGGTTGCCCACAGTCACACCTATATACCAATCAGAATTGAGACAAGGCTCTAGTCAATGAGCGGCTGTAAAAGTATCAAAAAGAACGTGTGCGACTGTTTTCATTATAAAACGAGCGTGTACGTTCGTTTTCTTTCATTCTGCTTTTTCTGACGCTAGTGAACGGTCGTATCCTCGCTCCTCTCTCTCTCTCCGACATCATGGCAAACTTTATTATTGAGTCACAGTACTTACCGGTCATGCCTTCACTTCAAGTGGGACCCTGTCGATGCATTAAGACGCCGAACCGCTCAATTAACACGATCAATCTGACTGTGAATGAGTCGGGCTCAGTAATGCTATTCAAAAGTCCGGTCTTCTCAAACATCAAAGGCATCTTCAAGGATGGAGAAATTATTGGCTTCCCTCTAGTCAGTAATGAGTAGAACCAGAGTCAACCACGAGACGACTTACGCGCGAATATTGGTTGGATTGAACACCAAGCACAGATACAAATTGCTACATTTCTTGCTGATGAGAAGTGCGGCATCTACAACAGACTACGAGAGCTTTACAAGACAACACCTCTACTACAACCTACCTTCGCTCCTCAAGCAGACATCTACTGGGCCAAGATGTCAAAAAACGTGTGCGGATTCGATTAAATTGGCATTAACTCAATAAAGGTGAAGGAGATGACTGGACTAGGCCGCTTCCAGTTCGTTCTACGATGTAATGGCATATATGTACATGGGACAACTTGGCGACACTAACTACGTGGCCAGTCTCAACCTGCGCATCTGCAGATTCGCTACGAACCAATGAACTCATCAAAGCTACATGATGTCTGTCTCATAGTCGATACTTCTCCTCCATAGGGGGACGCAGCAGTGACTCCTACGACTGTTCTCAAGAAGAAGAAGATGCTTGATACACCAAGGAAACCTGCCCTATTTCGTGCCCCTACACCGGACCATCTAATACCTGCCGATGTTCTTGCGGAGATGATGGCTGCGGAACCCATAGAGTTCGGTTAAGTACCTATACATTCATATGCTGATCTTATATTCCCAGACACTGACTATCCTCTTCCTCCTTCTCCATCTTCTACTGTCTATTTAGATATAGATCCCATATTTACTTAATGTCTAGCTGATATTTCTTATTCAGATAATTACTCTACCATGTTAGCCACTTCTCACAATTGCTGTACTCTTATTTAAATGTTCCACAATTATACGTTTTCATGTCTTTAATCTGTCTTGACTTCTTATTTAGTCTTATACACCCGAGTTAAAATAGAAAGAATAGCGAGTTTATTCATAGAAATATGTATATTTCAAGTACAAGTAAGACATCGCACTACTACAGTTGTGAATGTTTGCATTAAACAGCGAAGCATACAAAATGTCCTTTCTTCGGCGTTTCGGATACTTGAGGTCTTAATGTAGAACTTTTAACCATCTTAAGCATATTATAGTTAAGTATATTAGATATGTATATATAGTAATATAGCTAGGACAGTGCCTAATGTAATAAAGACCACATAAGCCTTGCGCATTATAAGTATCTGTCAATAATAGGACATAGAATTGTACACATAATATTATAGATGATAATATTTGTAACAATTTGTAGATACAGACCAGTGACCATCAAACTATAGACTGCCAGCTTGAGCGCTGACTGCGAGCTGAAAAGTTTGAATCGATATTTCCTTACGTCATTCGATCAATACTTTAAACGTAAGAAGAATAAGCGCTTGCTAGCAGACATACAGTCATTGCACATATTCTTGGCACTCAACAACATTTGGTTTTTTCATACTAATGTTTTTCTTATACTTAACGTATGTTAGTATATCTAAAATATTCTTGCTATAAAATGCAATGCAACATTTTATATTTGTGCTTTATGCTATAAACACTAGACAAGGTAGGCATTTATCACAAATGAATGACAATTTTTCACTTGATAATTTGTATTGTTATTCTAGCTATAGCAGTCATATATATGTATTTTAATTGAAAAATAATTTATATATACTCATATCTTAAATATAAGTTAGCCAATACAATGAATAAATGTTTACTTCATAGTGAGACACGAAATTATAGACTATTTAGCGACATTTCAATAAATAAATAAAAACTATAATCTTGTCAATCGCGATAAAAAATAATCGTATTGTTAGAAATGAATGTTATACAACATATGAGATAATTATTAATGTCTTAAACCATTTACGAAATTCTACAGCATCCCAGGACAGCAATAATCACAAAGTCATCAAATAACTGAAAATGGCCTAGTTATAAATTTTATTATCAAAGACACTGAATATATAAACATGCAATAAAATGACACTCGAATTTAACAAAATCCATAAATGGCCAGCATTCGACACAGAGACACATTAGATTGCATTAAAAATAAGAGATCGAGTTTTTTTATTACGTTGACTGGCAGCAGCTCTGACAATCCGCGCCGTGTGTTGCTTTCCGAGATGACCAAGTCTGGCTTTGAGATACTTTCCAGCCAACAATTTGATCAAACGAGGAACATGCTGGTCCAGGAACGAACTGCTCTCGTGGTCTGCAAGCTCGCTGAATATCAGCCGATCTGCCACACATGCATGGAAGACAACGACAGCAGCCGCTGAATAAACTGTTGATCTCCAGGTGGCACTCCATCACGCTTAACAAGTTCGTGCTCTAAAGCCCTGTCTGCCAGAAGCACTACACGATATGCACTGCGTGAAGCATTTATAAGGCCACCTCTTTGCTTGGGCATAGTGAGGCGACTTAGGAAGCCTTGGTAGGGCTCCATCGTCAGAAGATCGACCTTGCATTCCTCACAGTGCAACTTTTTTGGCTTGATCACCTGGCGTACAGCCCAACCAGCCATATCAAATAATATGTTCTGTCGTAGAGGACCAGCACTTCTGTCGTTTAACTTGCGTAGGATGTTTTCCCAGTGCTCTTCCTCCATGTCCAAGTCTACTCCATCGCTTATTGGCATCAGATCTGCGAAGCACAGGTCATCAGTAGGATCTGGGATCTGGCATTTTCACCGGCTCTTGAAGTTCAGTGCAATTGCGACCTTTGGAGAGACCATACAAATTCAAACGATTGCTTACCAGCGCTCGGTAACTGTATATGAAATAAAGTGGTGTAGGGTTCAGACACCAATGGCCACGTGAGCGCAGATCACCGAAAAAATGCCCAAGAGCATCTTGACTCAATCGGTAGAGCAGAAGGTAGCGTGGAGTACATGATCCAACTTCGCTAAACAGTTCTTTTGCCAATGCAATTGTAGCCTTCATGTTGGCAATGTAGCCTACAATAAATGTTTGCTGTTGGATGTAGATGATCTGATTGCCATTGAAGTGCGTTAGTCCACGAAGCTCTTCTTCAGCCAACAGAAAAAAAGCCTCTACTTCTAGGAGGTTCTCCGGGGTCAGCGCACCTTTATCACCTATTCCATGCGGAAGTCTTGAGTTGAGCCGATCAAATAAACTGAATAGAAAAAATAAATCATGATGGTTAGCTTATAATGTATTTGTTTTATTGTACAAAATATACTTACGTGTTCATCAACTTGCAGAAAGTAATAGTTCCTTCAGCTCCTGCAAAGTCTGGATGACCTTGGTCCATCAAAAATTGAAGAGCATCAGCAACAGATCAACTCAACACCTGCACAGCCAGCTTCACCTTCATCTTTCGCCGATACCATTCGTGGATATGTGCTCTTGTCAATTTGTTGACAAAACGAAGACCTTCTTATGTTTGGAGGTTGTGAAGGGCCTTGATAAAGCCCCACGAAATAATACCACCGTCTTTGTTCTTCATGTCCCTCTTAGCCAGAGTATTGCGCGCCAATTTCACCATATGTGAGTTGTTCAAAATGCAATAAACGACAGCATCTGCGATAGATGGATGAGGAAAAAAAATTCATCTGAGCTGCGCCCAAAAGTTCTACGGTAGCTTCGTTGGCATTTGTCCCATCAAAAACAAAACATCGTGCTCTAACATTGACTGTATCTAAACGAAGGAGAGCCTCTTTAACCAGGGCCATCTGTTCCTCTGCAGAAAGGGGCTTGGACGTAAGAAAATAGCCCAATGGAGCACGCCATGCAAGTCCTAGACTAACTGCAAGAAAAACAAGAGCTTCTTTGGCCATGTCACCTTCCTGGCATCCACCATCACCAAAATCCTTGTAGCCCACAAAATGTTTTAATTGTGGTGACCATTCAACGGACGATTTTAGATGTACTGCATCCATGATCAAAACACAATCTGTTTTCTCAGGGTCCCTCTTCAGAGCGTCAAACGACTCGCTAGTCCAACCTGGTTTACCTTTCACTGATTGCCTAGAGCGAAGAGTGCTCTCGCTTGGAAAAGCCATTGTTTTCCTTGCAAAACGGTAGGCTTTTGGTGACAAAAAGTGCAACGTATGTGCGAACTAAAAGACATCCTCTTCGTAGTGACGGTCGGTTTTCTTGTCCGCATTTTGGAGTTCGTTCTCAATTAGCACTAATTTTAAGCCCCCAAAACGTAATGCCAATTTTTTATTGATTTCGGCGTCTATAAGATTTTCACGTTGCAGTTGGCATAAAAGTTCTTTCGTCTTATTAATTTTTGCATCTCTTCGCCGAAGCGTATCATTCTGTCGTTTAATAGTTGCTTGTTTCTAAAAATATCCGTCTCGGATTTTTCGCCGAGCTCTCGTAGCCTAGTCTTTAGTGTCCCAATTCTGTCCGAACTCAAGTTGGAATATGTGTGGTCGTGAGCCACTAACATTCGCGGATAAAGATGGTCGCTACTGTCATTCACCCTCACCGGCTGTGGTGACCATTGAGTCGACTTTGTATTCTGCTACACATCTGCGACAACATCATTGGAGCAGCTAGTTCTTCTTCTACTTCTTTAGCTTCAAGCGGCAAACGCTGAAAGGGTACCTTGCGTGGACGTGGTGTCTGAAAGAAAAAAATTACACATTGTGACACATGTAACATCTGAACAGAGACTGAATAATCGTATCAAATATAATTCCCCTTGGAATAAGAACGCGCTGAAATGGGAATCGGTTGTTCTTCAGTTTGTTTGTTTGTTGTCCGAAAAATGTTGGTAACAGACGTAAGAGTTGCCATTGATCTGGTCCACCGAGGTAAAATTGTGGATGCTACAGGCCCTAATCCAAGCTAAACATTTTGAACATTGGGAGCAGTTAAGTCTTCATCATGGTGTATCGTAATTAGTGACGGATCAGCCCGTAATATTCGATAATCTTTACAAGGTTTTGGGAATAGAAAAAATTGTATTGTTTTATCTTTTTGTGAGTCTCTTTTACACGTTCCCCATTTGTTAGTACTTGCAGCAGGCATTATTAGGCTCACTGACACTGAGTGTGCTGCAGTCATAGAAATGGATAGAAAGGTTTAGAAGCCAAATCACCTATTTGAACAAACCGAGAAATTGTATTGCTTCTTTAACCTCATTTTTATTGGACGATGGCTAGGCAATATTTCTAGGGATAGTTGTATGCAACAGTATCGATTACTTTTGACTACTTAACCTAGCACTCAGATTAATAATCATAGATATTATATACATATTAATATTATAGTAGTAATAGCTAGTATAATATCTATGAGAATAATACACAGAGTGTTGACTATTATTGATTTCATATATATGTATATATACATCGCGCTGTAAATTTTCGTCAATAAAAAATCGTTTTATTTCAATAAATTTTATATAAATTGGTATGAAAAGTAGTAATCAATATTTTTATTAAAATAATTTTAAGAGCAAAGAAGTATATTCAAACAATTTTACCATAAACACGTTGTGTGTAAAATTTAATATATTCCATTTATATCTAAAACGTTTTTACTAAGTATATAATCTATAAGCTCAATGCTGTGAGATTTTAAACCTTATTTTGCAAAAACTTTCTGGTAGGTAAATAGTAGTATTAAACTACATACAAAATCAATAACAGTCGACATGTATAATTACTCTATGCTAGCGCTGACCCTACATAGCTTGATGGGTCAGACATATCTTATCGAGGCATTCCTTCCTACGGTCGATTTATTGATTGCCCATCTAGTCTATATTTAGACGTTTATCGATTGACAATTTTCGGCTCGCATCTTTTAATGCAAGATATGGGCAGGCTAGCAGTCTATAGTTTGATGGTCACTGGATCCTTCTCGGCTGCCAGAAATATGTTAAAATTGAGTGAATATATTATATGTATATTTACTTTTAAAATTAATTTCATAAAAATATTTATTACTACTTTTTGTCCAACCATTTTCATAAAATTTATAAAAATAAAATAATTTTATTGACGAAAATTTTCAGTGCGATTTACATATATAAAACCAATGAGAATCAACACTCTTTGATTGAAACTTCATAAACGCCAAATCTACGTATATTTGTTTGTATAAATCATTAAATAGACCTATCGGTCTGGTTTCACTTTCTAATTTTTTACCATCGTAACACGGGTAACACGGTAATTGATTCGTACTTTTTATACTGTTATAATATGCAAATAGTTTATTTTTAATATAATCCGTTAATAATATGTTTTGCACATTTAAATCTTGCAGGCTTACCGTTTAAAATCATGTTAAATCTAAAAAATGAAAGTGATGTCCCTCCAGATGCTCGAACTCTCTTTTCTTGTCCAAGTTTATCTATGTGTGACGATTCAACCAAGCATGTATGTATCATTCCAGGTATGTGTAATATGATAAAGTAATTGTGGTGTAAGTTATTAAGTGGACTATAGTATACTCTAAGAAATTATATATGCATTTTGTTTCTTTGTCTTCAGAAGCAATTCTTTCAACTTTGACAAGTCACAAAGTCAAAGTGAATTTCTTTGACTTTGATAAGTTATATCCCAGTTTCTCTCGTTAAATTATATTTCGATTTTTTAACGTTTTTATATAAATATACATAAATATATACAGTAATATATATGTAAATATATATACATTAAATATACAAATATAATTATATTATATAATATACCCATAATCATATTATATGGCATATACACTACTAAACGTAAAACCACACCATGATTATCAAGAATCTCCTCAATTAATATTATAAAAATGTTTAAAAAATCGAAAAATAATTTAATGCATGAAACTGGTATATAACCTCTAGATATAATTATAACATTGATAGTTGTTTCAATATTTTTACTTAATCATTAATGAAAGATATGGAAATTTTTCTCATTTCATTGAACTACTGTTCAAATGTAGCCATGCCCATAAGCATAGGTGATTCACTTTTGATTCAGTTAGAAAATCCAAATTTCAAGAAAAAATATACCAGATTGATACTTTAGTTTCCATTTCCAAATATGTTTTTTTAAATTGACCAAGATTAAAAATAAAAAACTAAAAAGTTATTACATTTAAAAAAACCCTTAAAATTGAATAAGTGGTCATTTTTATATAGATATAGACTATAAGTATAGTGATAATAATTATAATAGGTCAGTTGTGATCATTTTGGTATAATTATAACATGTTTAACCACATTTTTTTAATTGACTAAATTAATCAAAATATTTGAATCATATTGATTGTTTGTATACAAAAAATTAAGTCAAAGTCATCAACTTTAAATTATTTATAATTATTAATAGTATTATTCAATTTGTTGCTAATAGTAATTGTGTAATACCAATAATAATATTCTCAAAAATATTTTTTTAAATTTAAATTACAATATGTCTGATATTTGCACAGCCACAGGATATATGAAAGAAATATTGCATATACTCATATATATCTTTAAGATATGTAACCATAATAGTCATAGTATATAACATGTAATGTATTGTATATTGAAAGATATATATTACTCTAAGATCAACAAATTAAATTTATGGTTAATTATGTAATATACACAAAAATTACATTAAATATTGGGAAAATAGTAATTTTCAATTTGAAATCCACAAGGGATATTATTAATGAACAGATATTGTACAGATTTAATATCATTTTAATCAACAAAAAATATCTTTAAGATGAGGTACTATAAATAGTATATATTGAAAGATAAATAAGATCAAAAAGATTCAATTTATGGTTAATTATGTAATATTCACAAAAATAATAAAGAAAAGAGTAAAAAAAAGTAATTTTCAATTTGATATCCTCAAGGGATATAGAATAGATATTATATAGATTTATCTGTCATTTTAATCATCAATAAATTATCTTTAAGATGAGGTAGGTACTGCAATAGTATATAATATATATATTGAAAGATATATATATAACAAAATAATAAAACCCGATGTAAAATAAAATAGAGTTTATTAAAAATCCCAAGCTTTTGAACTTATCTAGTTCATAATCATGGGTACAAAAATTTGGGATTTTTAATAAACTCTATTTTATTTTACATGTTGTTTTATTATTTCATTATCAAAAAAGTGATCAGTACTTTTTTTATCTCATATATATAAGATTTAAAAAATTCAATGTATGGTTAATTATATAATATCCACAAAATTATGTAAATAACCAGAAATTAGTAATTTTCAATTTGATATCCACAACTTGAGATATTTAAGAGATATTCTATAGATTTATATACCACTAATCTACAATTAATTATATTTAAGATAAGGTACTGCAACAGAATATCACATGTATATTGAAAGATATATATATAAGATGTCAAAATTCAATTTATGGTTAATTATGTTTAGCTGATTAATATGAGGTACCACAATAGTTTGTAAAAGATATCGTTAAAATTATTTATTCCTTTAAAATTTCAATTTACAATTAATGGTATAACATTTTTTAGTGGATAAAAATTCTAGTCGTTTTATGTTTAGAATTATTATAATGAATAGTTTACTTAAAAGCAATTAAAAGCACTGTTTAAAATAAGTAAATTTTCTTTTCATTTATATGACCTCAATTTTTTTAATCTAAAAATAATCACATTGTTGAATAAATTTCATTCAAATTTTTTAATGAGAAATTATAATGGTTCATATTTTGTATTTCAAGTAATATTTACACAAGTTAAATAAAATAATTTAATGAGAAAAATATATTCTATTCATTGGAGTTACTTTAATGTAAGTTATACATGTTAAAAGGCTAAAAAAACTTTAATTGAGAATATTGTAATATTATGTTTTTTTCTAAAAACAATTCTGAAATCAATTTTTTCATCTGACTGACCTCAGAACTGATTACTTGTATGCTTTTGCTGTATTCAGTACATTTTTTATGCTGAATATGCCAATGTACTTTTTAGAGTATAAATATGCTTTTTATTTTGTCAAAAGATTTTCTTTGCATAAGTTTTTATTTTTAAATAAGTTTGGTATGGAATGGGTTAGGATAAACCTGAATATAAAAATAAAGTCAAACATATTGTGGATCTTACAGAAAAATTCCTGGAATATCAGAGTCTTCTAAAGGGCATAAATATGTTCCCTGTAATTATTGTAATAAGTATGGACATCAGTCACTCTGGGGAGTTTGCTATTACTAAACATAGAAAGAGAAAAACCCACCAAGCAAAGGTAAAATCTGCTAAATCTACACTGTCCATTTCCACCTCATTTAAAAGAGAGAAAGATTTAACCAAGAACCTACAGATAGCAAATGCAGAAGCTTCTTTGGTCAGAGTTGATTGCATCTCTTAATCTACCTCTCTCAATACAGCTAATACAATAAAATAAATGATTAAGGCAATGTTTACTAATTCTAATATTGCAAAGAAATCAGTGTGGTCACAGCAAAGTAACCACAATGATTAAAAAATTAAACAAAGATGCTCATTCTAATTTGCTTAAACAAATGCTAAATAGTCTGTACAGCTTAACAACTGATGTATCAAATGACCAAAGAGACAAGCAATTCCCAATTGTTATAACGTCCATTGGTAAACAGGGCATTGAAACTCATTTTCTTTGTGTTCCAATTTTGACAGACAGTGGAACTGGAACTAACATTGCAAACCATGTAAAGTCAAAACTTTTGAGTAGAGATATTTTATGGAAAAATTGTGTTTCATTCAGTACTAAGTGTTAATGTCATGATAGGTCATCACAAAGATGTGTATGCATATTTAAAGGAAGAGCACAATAATATTTATTTAGCGGCGTGTCCATGTCATACAATCCACCACACTACGGAGCATGGTGCATCTGCATTACCCTTTTCTATTGATGAAATTCTAGTAGAAACATACTGTTATCTCGAAAAGTCCTCTAAAAGACAGGCTTCACTAGAAAAGTTTCAAATATTGTATGATGTAGCACCATTACATTCTGAAGCATGTACCAACTCATTGGCTGAGTGTCATACAATGTCTAAATCAGATGTTGGAAAACTGGGAGGCCCTTAACGATTTTTTCACAAAGTCTCAAAAAAATCTAAAGTAATGTCTCAACAACTTTTACAAATCAGCCACCAATCGCTTATTTTGCTTATTTTTGCAGTATTCCCTTAAACAATTTCTTGGTATCAATGAACGTTTGCAATCCAAAGGCCCTCAAATGCACACTTCGAAAAAACTACTGTCTTTTAATGATACACTTGCAAAATTTGTAACACCATTGGCACCTTTGGGTATATCTGTTTCTGAGATTAAGTTTGATGAAGACAATCAATGCGATAATGACAACCTCGTGGTTGGTTCTAAATCGAGAGATTTTCTAAAAACTAAAATTGAGTTAAACAAAATGAGCAATGCAGCTCAGAAAATTTTCTTTGATAATACAATGATAATTTATTTGTCATTGTATTGTAGTATTAGCGTGATTTCTACTATAATAAAGGTTACCATATCATTCTCTTGTACTTGCAGATATCTTTATGCAACAATTGTATAGTGGTATAGATACTGTCATGACCAAAAGCAGATAGTTTCTACAAAAGGCTTTTATTCAATCAAGCAAGGCTAAGCAAGTGAATACTGAGATACAATACAGAACATTATATGTACTGATATAAAACTAATATAATAACATGAACAGAGTTTACTATAAATCGAAATATAGAGTTGAAGCATTGCATAATAGTATAAGAGTATAATAGACGAATTAACTTGAATCTAAAGAGTTACGACATATAACAGTCCTTCCCGCTAGGTAGGAAGAATCAATGTGGCTTTCTGCTGACCCGGCCTGATCTAGTCACATATTCCCCAGTAACGTTGTTGATGTGTGTTTCTAGTGCAGGTTCTGTGTTGAGTTGTTCTTGATCAAAGGTATTGGTATCATTAAGTTTAGGGTTTGTTGTCACCTCGTCTATGATTTCGTCGAGAGCATGCTCATTCCTCTCTAGCTGAGTATTCAAAGGAGGTTGATTCTGGACCTGTTGGGCGAGATGTCGAGTTGAGACTGTGTCAATGTGACCATTTGAAAATTCGACTCGAGCATGATAAGGTGTAATTGTTTCGATTACTGTTTTACAGTTTGTTTACAATATTTGTTTGTTTGCAGATACTGTTTTATTTAATTAATTATTTGACGTTTTACAGAAACAGTTAAATTGTTGTAAAGTGAATAAAAAAAGATATTTGGCTTTTATACACTTTTTTGTCAATATTATACACTTTTTAAATGTTTGAGCTAATCAGGTTTGCTGACCTACAACTAGTTTAAATTTACGACTATTACTAAGATTAAGAAGTGAGAGTCTGTCTAAGTAACTGTCTATGCTAGTAAAATAGTAATATTATGTAGTATACAATTATAATGGCTATATCAATACTAATAGTCAAAGATTATGTTTAGTATAAATTATGTTTAGTATAAATTATGTTTATTATAAATTATATTTATTAAGATTAATATTTCTTATAAATAAATAGTAATTATATTTTATAAGCTATATCTTAAATTATATTTTAAATGTATTATAGGTTTTCTGATATATTTAAAAAGTTTCTATGTATGTTATTAAAATTAATGAAATATATTCATTTGCCTGTTAATAAATGTATTTATTTGATTATTTTTAAAATAAATGTTGCATATACATACAGTAGAATTTGCCTATACAACACTTCAATGGACATAGCGATAGCTAAAGCATCATTATAGACGAACTGAATTTATAGACAAATTTGGCTATTTTTAACTGAGCTTGTAAGCATTATAATATTCTATAATATTAATGTTCGTTTGTATGTGTATTTGCTAAAGAATAATTTATGTATAACCAAAGTTATTTTTCTTGTAATAAAACCCTGTTAATCATAAAATAAGAACATAAAAGAGTCTATAAGTATGATATACTGTGGTATCAAAACATTTAAATGTAATTGTATATGGAAAAGTATATACATAATATAAAACTGATATTGTTAAATTACCACTATACATACCTATATAAAAACAAATCATAAAGCATTTACCTACTGCTTCTTCAAAAAAAGTCAAAAATGGCGTAGCTTGCTTTTATCAAACATATTTTAATTTAGCTGTATATCATAATTAAATAATTAGTTTGTTAACAAATTATATAAAAAATTAAATAAATGATTGGGTGTCGTTATAGACAAACTATATTGCAGGAAGCATAAAATGTGTCTTTATAAAAAAACTTGTTATAGGAGAAGTTGCTATAGACAAACTTATTTGTGTATATAACATGGAAATTTTCCCGGAACAAATTAAAAGCATCATTATAGGTAAATTCTACTGTATACAGGGTTCCTGCGCGACCTGGAAAATACAGGAAATTTTTGGGGTAAATGTCAGGGAAACTGAAAATGTTATGGGAAAATACAGGAAAATTATTTTGTGAACATGTAAAATGTTATACAATGTTTTTTTAGATTCCTCACGGAATTTTAAATTACTGTATGTAATTGTTATTTCTGTTCAGTTTTTTTGTGTACTTTCAGAAGGATGGTATATTGTTTCTTTTGTTAAACTGCTTGATATTATTTGCTTTAAATAAAAATTTGTAAAATGAATAACTTGCTTCTACTTTTTTTTATATAGGTTTTGATTTTTTATATTTTATAATACATAATATAAGATTGCGTAGGTATTTTATATATGTATAATTCTAGGTGTGCAATAGTATGCCTACTTAGCTCGTCAGATAAAAACTCTATAACAGCATTGCTTCTAGATGCCAATATGGATTTAATTACCTTTAAAGGTAATGACATCAGATTTAAATTGATGAATGTAAAAAAATTAAATTAAAATTGATGAATAAAAAAAATACCACAATGTAAATTTCATGTTACACTGGTAATTTTCAAAATCACCTTTAGTTGGTGATTTCATAATATCACTATTATCACTCTAAGTACTTTCGATAAATCCCGTGTTTAATGGGTTAAAATTACTCACATTGTGGTTATTTACGAAAGATACAAAGAAGTGGTGAAATTTCACTTATCTGTAAAACTATGTCCTATATGAATTTAGTTTGTCATACGCAGATTTGAATTGTATAATTTTGTTGTACTGTTCATTTTAGTAATGTCATCGAAAACCATCTTCAATCCTTGGATGTCAGAATGGGATTTTTTGCTTGAGATTGATGGGAACCGTATGATGCCTATTGCATGCTGTGCAAGAATACTTTTTTTAGCAATATGGGACGTCAAGCGGTGATCAGCCATGCAAAATCAAAGGATCATATCCAACAAATTTAGTGAAAACCAAAGACAGGCTTTTTTGCTAACTATAAAAGAACCACAAACATACCTAAGGTCATCAGTGCCATCCCACACTGTACTTTCTATTTCTGCTAGTGCCAGTACTTATGTAGGTACCCTTAGGCAATGAACCATTCACTTCAGTGGAATCAAAAAGCTCTATAACAAGCTAGCAACAGCAGGAAACCCCAGTGTCCGATGCAGAGCTCTTATGGGTAATGAAACTAGTTTCCTCGAATTTTTCTCCTAACAGTCACAGAGGTATTGGAAATCTATTTGATAGAATGCTTCACGACAGCGGAATCGCCAAAGCCTTATCATTGGGGAGTGATAATGCGTCTTACTTACTCGTTTATGGATTGGCACCATCCTATCGGATTGCACTTATCAATGAGTTTCATGCCAAGGTAGTTTCGATGAATGTCTAAACAAAATGCTCAACCGGCTCGAATGGATTTGATTGTTAGATATTTTAACAACCGCGAAAACAAAGTTGCTACACGTTATTTAACATCAGTGTTTCTCGACAAATTTACTGCAGAAAATCTTGTGGAGCACTTAAAAGAAGGAACCAAGACATCAGGTTTGACCAGCTTTTTCCGGTTTCGTTAGATGGACCTAAGCTAATGTGAACTGCAAATTTCTTTGTTTAATTAAAGAAGAATTACCAACTAGTCCTGACAAGTCCCAGCTATTCGCATTGGGTCGTGTGCTTTACACGTTGTATACAGTGCCTTGAAAACGGGTCACGAGTCAGCAGGATGGAACATTTTCCAATTTTTACGTTCCATATATTATCTGTTTAAAGATTCCCCATCACGAAGAGCTGACTTGTGCATCTCACAAAATCTAAAATCTTCTCAAAGAAATTCTGTGCAGTACGATGAGTCGAAAACGTTTCAGCTGTAAACCGAGCTATTGATCTATTCTCTCATTTAAAGCAGTACCTACGAATCAAAAGTTTAAAAAAGCCAACTTCCAACTCATTTGCTATTGTTTCAAAAACATTTGAAAACCCAATATTTTTGCCAGACTGACTTTTTGGAAACATGGGCTCGAGCCTTTCTTGAAAAAATTCCAAACAGACTCTCCTCTAGCGCCTTTCTTGATGGAGGAAATTGAGTTTTATAGCGAAAAATTATGTCAAAATTTGTGGTACCATCACAGTAAATACAAATATAGTCGAATTTTCACATAACAACTTCATGTACATATGTATATTGACATAATTTTAAATCACTAACAAAAATTTCTATGCTTTACACAGAAGTCGCTGCATATATCGACAATTCATCTATTTGGACAATGATTATCATAACCAACAGTAATAAATTCATGTATATTGCCAGTTTTTACTTAAAATTTTGTTGTACACTGTGCATGACACCCTCCATCAATTGTACAAAGATATTTAACTCTAGCTTCACATATTGTATAATACATATGGCATATGCCTAGACTTACCTGTATGTTCAATATTGTCACTAAGGAAATGATACAATAATTAAATAATTCAACATAGCTTCTCTGTATATAAGTAAACAGTATTTACACAAATAGTATGATGCAATCTATTCAACTGCAATGCAATCGTGTGCATGTTCATATTCACTTATGTGCAAATAACCTGACATTTGTCATTATTTTAAAAAATATCTTGATATTTTTAAACTGTAAATTTGTTGGATTATTCTTGTTTACTTTAAAAGATTATTTAAAGTATTTTTTAATCAGCGAATCCCTGAATTCTACACAACAGTGCAAACATTTTTCACAACGGTGTGCACCTACCTCCTGAAAAAGCTACCTTTTGATGACCCAGTGCTCGTACATGCCACTGTCATAAACCCTATCAATCACCTGTTGACCAAGACTTAGATATTGAGTATTTTCTTTGCAGATTTCCTCAGTTGTTACCTAGTAGAACTACTATTGACACTGCCCTGGAGAAGTTTACCAAGTATCAGTCTGAGTCACTGTCAGCTGTTGATGAATCAGAGTGCATTGACAGTCTGGGTAACCAGGGTTGCAATCGCATCGAAACAGCCTGATTTGACACAACTCTCAAAGGTGATAGTGGGAATTATGACTATTCCACACTCTAGTGCTGCATGTGAAAGTGTGTTTTCAACACTGTGGAAGAATTCTACTGATCAGCGAGTATCTTTCAATCATAGACAATCAAGACTACTAAAGCACTTCTTGTTATGAAAGCAAAACAATCCCGCCATTACATTTCACGCAACAGTTTTGAAAAAATAATCATATTTTTAGCTTATTATTGAGATTGTTGAATTACTATATTGCTGAGCTTATATGTAGGAGCTAACAGCCACTATTTTAAAATATAACATTTTCTAAAAATAAATAAATTTTGAAACTACACTTGACTATGCTTTGGTGGGTCTCAGGATCACGCTTTTTCTATTTAGAAATCATCCAACTGGCCATATTAAAAATAATTAATATTCCATACAAGAAAATGTGTTAACACATAGGTTATATCTATCTATACTTATCTATTTGAATATATTAAATTATAGTTTAATAAAATTGTATATTAGTGAAAGACTTCATTAAAATACAATTACTACAATGTTTAGAATAAATACTAATATTGCCTCAGATAGTTATTTAGATTATAGAAGTTTGGCTTTATTTCACTCATGTTTTTAATGCAAACAGTGGAAGATTATACAAAATGACACATACTATCTTTACATCACACATTCATTTTATTATATTTTTTATGTATTTATGCGTATATATATATAAAATAGATATTTATTTAATGCTGTATTCATTGTTTGTATATAATTTTTTACATATATAAACATAATTTGTAATCTATTAATATAGTGAAATTTCTCTGCATAGCAGTTTTATTATAAATTAATTTCATTGTTATTTTATATATAGATATGTATTACATCCATATATGTATGTACGCATATAGTACTTTTACATACTTTTATTGATTATGTATACAGTTTTATACTACTATTCGTCTATACCCAAAAGCTTTTCTAAAATAAAGTGTCTAAAATAATTACTATATCTATGTGCGTATATACCTACATATATTCTAGGGAATCCTGGAATAAAACAGTACTACCAAGAGTATGCAGATGCTCTTCACAGGAAGATGAAAGAGCATTATGTGGACTATTACAAAATATCAACAACATCTCACAGAGGGCACTACAATGAAACATCTGGTAAAATTATCTTTCATGGTTTTGATTTAATTTAACATTTTGTTTTTAATAATTGTTATCCCTGAATATCTCGAATACTCTAACATGTTAGTTATTGCGTTTCTAAAAAATGTTATTTGATATATGTATTACAATTATAAAACTATATTATAGAAGTTACAAATTACCATACAAAGTAGTTTAAGATGTTTATAACTGATTTTTATATGGTTAAAATTTTAGATTACTCCTTTTCCTAAGGAGTTGTAATTTAAAATGCGATTTCAAGTTGCAAAGTAATTCTTACTCCATGACTGAAATATCGAATAGAACTTTACTCTGGGGTAACACCTGCGTAAACCAAAGACTAACACCAGATTAAACTGTAGTCTGAAGTAAACCTGATGTAACAACCGAGTAAACATTACTTTAACACCAGAGTAACACTTATTCCAGTTACTCTAGACTTGAAATCACCCAATATAATTTTTTTCCGATAGGGTTCATTGGTAGCTATAATGAATGTCACGATAGGCTTGGGTTGTTGGAGAACTACGTAGCAGGCATTTAATCAGTTTAACGCTGCAGTTTTGAATCCTCTGATTGCGATTAATTCTATACGATGGTAGCCATAAAAAATACCGTATAGTCGAGTTTTGTGAAATTAAAAAATATGGAGCTTCGAATTAAATTCTCAAAAAACTTCACATTGATGTGTAGCTAAATTTTTCGCCTAACTAATTTTAGAAAAGCAAATACCTCACTTTCTTTTGCAGAATCTTCAATTGGCTGGCATAGCCATATATAGAGACACGAGTTTAATCTAAAAATAGACATGATTTCTCGACTGCGGTGATTTCACCCAGCTATACATTTTAATTACAGCGACTCAAATAGTAGGCTACAAAACACAATTTTCTTTTCGCTGTGAAAAGAATACTCGAGAAACTATTTTTTTTTATTAAGGCTTAGTAATAGTAGTTGGGTTATCTCAAGCAAAATTAACACCAAAACAAATTGCTCAATGAGTAGGCATTCATTTTTCAACTGTTTATCAATGGATAAATGACTACAATAATATGAACAGAAAAGCGCACCAACTAAACAAAATGGAAAGCGGTACTCCACAACGTCACGCTGTTATTGAGACGAGAGGTCGACATACTCAGTACTGAAAATCACTGCCCTGGATTCCCCAACCCCCTTCGCTCTCTTCCTACTACCCAGAGAAAGCGATAACAGTCCTCTTCAGGGCTACCACTTAATGATTGATGATAAATTGTAGCAAAACCCACTTGTAAAATTATTCGCAAAATTTAATTCGAATTGTGTCTGAGGATAGCTTGTATAGCTTCGTTCATTTATTTACGAATATAGTATGATTTAATAGAATTGTAAGATGATTTGCAAATGTTACACTTACGAATGTGTAACTAAAATGAAAATAAAGAATGACATCAAAGGTAACATAGTAACATATGTAATTCTCAATAAAGCCGGATATGCTGGTGTAAATCTTTAAACGAGTTTTTGTCCCGAATAGTAGAAATTCTCTTATTCTGGGACTTAATTACCAACGAATGGTAATTGATCCAATCATTAATATAATCGAGATAGTTCTCGATAGCGATAGGTTTAGATATAAATAGACTTTTTCACGGGGTAAAACATGACATTATTGCTGAAAAATATAGTGGGCAATATATTTTAAATAAGTTATTTGGAACTAAAAGTACACTTTGATGGGTGTACTGCCAAAAATATGGGTTTTTTAAGACATGCCACCACCTCTCTTCTTAGCAGTGTTGTTTAGTTCAAGTCACGAAACATTTAACTATTTGTCTTTTGTTTTCATTATAACAAAATATTTCTTATTCACTGAACTACAGTTTAAAAAATTACTAACGCTGCGTCCACACTAATAAAATTTGCTTCGATTTTAGTCGAAATCGAATGGAAACTTCCGATTTTTTCTAATGATGTAAATTACTTAATAATTGCTTAAAATACAAGTAGTATAAATGTATAGCTATATATCTGCAGTATAAATAAAAATATAGATTTGTTAATCGTAGTTTTTTTGCAAGACAATTTATTTTAATGCTAAATATAATTAGAGGGGATTTAAAATAGATACTTTTTATTTAATTAATTTTATCCTGTCTAGCAATAATAATAACTTCATTCGTAAATGCTAAGGGTATCCTTTCGTCTGAGAAATTATTAGATGTAAACTATACCTTTCTATTTTCATTTTTAATTAAAAACTAAAAGTCTAAGTAAATCGAAGCAAAATTACATGTATGGATCATAGAAATTGATCAATAACAACGAGGTTTATATATTTTTCTATGGTGTGGATCATAGAGTAATGATTATACAAAGAGTGTTCACTCTTATCGATTTCATATACATCGCGCTGTAAATCGTGGTATAT
>JAYRBW010063086.1:0-29999 GCA_036023295.1 Invenusta paracnida
TTATGATGCTAGTAGCATCGAAAGCTCGGACCTTCTATTAAAAATATATTTATTTTAAATTTAAGTGGTTTTTTCAAACTATATATATTATATTACTTCTTCGATTGTATTTAATTTACATAAAATCCAGTATTTTAAGAAACATTTTCACTGGTGACACTGATTTTTTAAATTAATTCATACAATTCATATAATACATATATATTTTTAAGATTTCAAAGATTAATTAAGTTGTAATTAGTTTTTTATCTTCTTTAATAAAATTGCTAAAATGGCACTTTTATTAAATACAAATATATAAAAGCAGCTCTAGGAATAAATGTATTTATTTATAAATTGGAATTTTAATATATATGATAAATATATATAAATAACACATTATACTGAATATATTTATAACGTTGTTGCAGTGATTATGTCAATTAATTTAATATTTATAAGAATAGCAACTTATTAGGAATTATTATTTTTTGACCGAAGATATATAATTTATCGCTTTCATGTCCGCACTGTTTATTTCTATATTTAAGTTAATCATTTAAAATATTTGATTGCTATAATATATTCGCAGTATTTTATAAAATGTCCTATAATTATGCCTCATGACCTACTTATGCCTCATGACCTACACCTTGAACTCACTTCATGTAGTCGTATTTGCAGTAGAGGCGGTCATCCCGCACGTAACAGGAATTGTTGAGAAGGCGGCTGCAAACGCAGCAAGCAACACACTGCTCGTGCCAGAAGTCGTCCATGAGTCGGAGCAGAAACCGTTCAGAGATGGGCTGTCGACACCCAATGCACTGTTCCATCAAATCAGTCAAGCCCGGGGCTTTCAGAGGACCGCGCACGTGCGTGGATCGATTCAGCGCGATTCGATAAGTTCTCTTTAATTTGCTCTCTGAAGTATATTATTGAACGCTTATTTTTTTCGGTGCGCGTATTCTTCTGAAACAACAGACTTGAAGCAGCTTAGTTCTCTGTACTCAACTTTCTCTATATAACAAAAGCAAAGTATCAGTGAGTAAATAATGCTTCGAACTTTTCGCCTGCAATCAAGATCTATATGACTAAAGAAGCTTGTTAGATTAGAAGTAAAAATTTGCGGTTATTCTTTTATTTATATATTTCTCCGAGCGAATGTGGAGCGACAAATTTCACACCCGGTTTTTGTTGACATATAGGAAGCAGCGGTAAACGTCAGAGGTTTGGTACATACTTCGTTGTTGGGGCGTCATGAATCCTCCAATCAAATAGCGGGAAATTTAAAAAGGAGTTTTGATATCAACTGACGCGGTTTACCTTATACGTATCGGTATATGTATATACATCTAGTGCATTACCGCGCAAGAATTTTTTAAAACTGTTGACGTTATATCTATATACATGTAAGGATTGTGTTTCGAATATAATTTTTTTTTTCTGAGATTTGGAAATAAAATAATTTTGTCGTTTTTGGAGTGTGATATTACCTGTATACGGAGTTTTTAAAATTAGCAGTGTGTGGTTTAATTCTTACAAAAAGAAATGGGAAAAAGTGAAACTTGCTTTTATCAAATTACGATGTAATATTTACAATAAACATATAATGCACAATGAAACTAAAAAAACTTTCGTTATGTTCCTTTACACATAATATCTTGTTTCATTTACGTATATAATAAAATTACACACAGGGAGTGTATTTAGTTATATATTATTCGTGAACAACATTGCTATATATATTTTCTATTGATATGATTCTTCATTTTATGAATTTGTTAAATTCTATATTGTATAATAATGAAACTTTGAAACTATTTTATTCAAATTGGATCATAATGATATATAATATATATATGCAAGAAAATTATGAAATTTATAAGCTGAAATTAGTCGAATCAGTAAAGGAATTTAAGAATTATCTAATATATTAACACGATGTTTTGTTTAAAGCATTTTTGTTATTTACATATGACAATAAAATACTATAAACGATGTTACGATTGACCAAGTATATAGACCACGTATTAGACCAGTGTATAGACAACAATAGACAACGCACTTAGACCATATATGGTTCCAGATCCTTATATATGAATAGATAGTCGAAAACTGAAAATTCAGTGCACAAAGGAACTTATAACTAATTTTTTTAAATATCTTTTACTTATATATTTTTTATATATTTTCTTTTATTTTAATCTTCATATATTGAAAATATTATACAATTCACATTTCAAATTTGAATTAAATCTTTAAAATATATTAAGCATAAAAATTTAATATTGTATACTGAAAAGTTCTAAACAATCCTATTGTATTAACACAATTATAACATCGTTTTTATTTATGTGAAATAAATTTAAATTAGTTAATATATTATAGCCAACACGGATGACCAGTGATTTAATGTTAACAAATTATATTATTTGGTCTGTTAAGAGAAATATTTGTTTATCATTTAATAAGAATATATAATATTTAACAAAAGTCTCATGAAACTTATATATAAAGGTATATAGTTTTCTAAAATAAACTACAGGTAACATGATTGGTAAGTCATGTATATATTGATCATAATGACAATACTATATAACATTACAAATTATATTTAGTAATGTATGTAGACTTCTTATTTTCCACCATTATATAGTAAAGAAATATGTTTTGCTATGTATTTTTCATTAAAATACTATGTTGTGATACATTTAGCTATATTTATAACATTTATAGATATACATTATACAAAAAGTGAAAAAACTCAATTTTTATTTAAAATAATCCAAAATAATAGCAACCACTAAACTTGAAAAAATAGTAAATGAAAAATATATGAAATAACCTAAATATGTCACTTATATTCATATTTGATTCTTATAAAATTATAATTCTTAAAATAATTTTAAAGGTGCGCTCAAAATATACGTGCTTATAAACCAAATGTATAAATGAAGGAATATAATGGGAATATGTAATTAAATAAAATTCAAAATGGTTTATTAATATATAGTTATATATAAGTTGGATAATATGTATGTATAGATAACTGAACATATTCCTTTACAATAGTAAAAAAGTATTGCTCAAATTACAAATTATATAGGGAAAAACAGCCACTTTTCATAACCAGTTTGGGATAATATTGAAAATAATCTAAAAATTTATTAGTTGATTATTTTTGTGTATTTAATAATGTATATCCATGAATCTGAAACAAACTTTAAAATTGTAGATGTACTCGGTTACGTTTACTAAAAATGTTTATAAAAATAAATAATGCGACTTTTTAGGAATAAGGAAATAATTTGTAAGTAAAATTCAGCAGAAATTATACCACATTTAGACAAATATATTTTCCAAAACATGTCATTTGAATTCTAATTTTAAAAGTAAAATGACAGCACTTTTAGAGAACCCTGCTTTTTAGAAATATACGCTGATATAGAAATCGGGACACTTAAAAAGCATTATATTTTACAATAAAACAAAACATTATATAGTTAATCGAAGTATTTGGTTGGCCATTTTTTAGAAGTATAATTATTTACAGAAAATCTAATAATATTTATTTCATACGCGACCACGTTTCTGACACTGGTATAATTTTCTCTTTTTCAAATACAAATATAAATACATATAAATATAGCGGACGTCATATATATCTTACACATATTTTACGCCTCTTTTGAAGACATAGTCCGTGATACTCATGTGTTAAATACCTGCCTACTATAAATTATTAAATGACAGTTATACTCTTCATTACACCTAATATATGCACATTATTATACAGTTGTACATATAGGTCGCATATCATTTGTGTCATTATGAAGATTCCACCGCATGAACAATAAATAATATACATACATGTTTAGTGGCGTTATATATAATATATATTATAGGTATATGGTGGGTATATATATATATATAGTTAATAATTTATCAATTATAAGATAAATATCTGCACAATTGTTAAATAAAATATATTAAAAAGTTACCTGTATACACCATATATACGAGAATAGTAAGTATAATATACCTGATAATAAACAACCGAAAGTATTTAAATGCGTGAATGTATATAAAAATGAAACAAATGAAAGTTCTTGAGGAAAAAGTGTATATAGAGAGTAAATGTTTATAAAGTGGTAATAAAAACAGTAACATATGCCACAATAAGTTGTTTCTTTATTCTTATATATTATTGACATCAGCTCTTGTCCACCATATATATGCCTTTTGTATAAAGTAATGTATATTTACAATATATATTTACAATAAATGTTTCCCATGTTCCTAAATATTTAAAGCAAATTACAATAAAAGTGAATTATCTGACAAAATACAACTAAAAAATATATGTTTTAGATAATTTATGTGTTACTTGTATAGATATGCATATTAATATTGGAGTCAATAATTTTGTTAAATAGATCTGATATAACAGTTTTTCACACATAGAAAAAGGGTTAAGGCTCCTATTTGGTTTCTCGTTACTTGCTGTCTCTATATAATTCTCTACGCACTTTTATAGCATATGAATAAATAATCTTAAATGTAATAAATTTCTGGATAAAAGTAAACAAGGAATAAATATATATACATACGACTTAAATTAAGCATGAGTGAGAAAACACATGTCAAACTATAATACATACATACATACATACATTTTGTATGTACGTACGTTAAAAATGGCGAAAGTGTAAAAAGTAGACATAATAATGTAGCAATTATAACTAAATCAGGCGGGTGAGACAATAAGTTTTGTTTTAAAAAATCCTCCTCTACTTCATCGAACAAGTCAACTGGGATGCTGGAATGCTGGTACAGTTTCCCGAAATCATGCTGGACAATTATTATAGTCCTTTTGCTTTTCTGTTAAAGACTACAATATAACGGTTACACATAGAAGGTGTTATACAGAGATAGCGGACTGTGTAGTATTCGGTGGGACGCTTTAACAGTCGTTTGACAGCCAGAAGGTTACGCAGGAAAGTTTTGTCACTAACGCCAACAAGCGAGCGCGTATTTTCTTCAGACATCCCAGTAGGCGATTGTGAACAGCATGTTCCTCCTGCCTGGTAGCTTTCTGACTTGTTGTATATTCGTCAATTGTTGCACTCTGCCTAGACCTCTCTACACTCAGACGGATGTTATTGAATCCCAGGCCTCCCGATTATCCCATCTCCCGACTTCTCAACTGGTCACCCCGCCTCCCTCTCTCTCTCTCTTCGTACCCGTTCAATCGACCAACTCAACACCTTCGGAGTGGAACACCTGTGGCGAAGGGGAGCACGCTTTCGAGATGTCAGTCATTTCGTGTGTTCAACCTCTTTACCTATAAGTGTCTCTGACTCTTGTTGCATAGTTCTACATATTCATTGTGTTGAGAAGATTTGAGGGAATCAGTGAGTAGTTTTCGAACTTTTGCTTTAGTTCATAAGGAGAGAAAAGAAGAGGAGCCTAAGTGCAAGAAGCAAAAATTTGGAAGAAGTTGTAATCACTATCCCCTCCAGCCCCCCCCCCCCTCTTCCCTCTCTTCCTTTATAATGCGTATTTGGATTTTTTCTAACATGAATAACATGTGGTTGAAAAGAATATTGACGATATCTATTTTTACTACAATAAAGCGACAGGCAAATTATAAAATGGACCCTAATTGTGTGAAAACTCTACTGGAAATGTTAGCAAACAAGGTACCCCATTAACAAATTTGTTATTTAATAGTTGTATTGGAGATTTTTTCAATTCTAAGGCAAATGAAAGATCAACTGAAAGATTGTATTGATAAGCTTTTACATATTTTAAAGTACATTTCTATAAATTATCATTAAAACACTTCTTTTCTTTTACCTTATTTTTAAACATATAACCTCGATCTAAATTAATTATAAGTAGTAAAGTCATATTTAGTAAAATAATTAATATTATATATCAAAGAATTTATCTTTAAATCCTTAAAAGTTTTAAATTACATTGTAATGTATATATTTATGTTGGGATTTGATATTATTTTTAATAAAATCAAAATTTCAAATAAAGTATTTTTCAGGTAATACGGTATTATTATATTGTAGACTATATCTCCATTTCTTAAAATTTAATGATTAAAAAGTGATTAAAATCCTGAGACACCACAGAAAATATTTATTCAAATAAATTAAATTTAAATAACTGTTAAAAGTATGTAACTAAGTAAAGGTACATTTTTCTAATACCTTAAATGGGAATCAAGGTACAAAAACATAAAACATAAGTAATCAATAACACAATATATATTTATATTATTATATAATCCACTACAAATTATAACAAAGTGGTTCGCTCCTGCAATGTAATATTTAACTAATAATAGTCAATTATAACAGATACTAGTGTCTATCACACCGTCAGCTTACCCGATTATGTTTTCTTTTATTCAGCTCTTAAAAAGCCTCATTTTCTACTATTTTCTACCACTTGATAAGGAAATTGTATTCATAAAAAAGTGAAATAAACCGTTTTTATATTATAGCAGGTTATAGATTGTGGTTTTTCCATATTTCATATATTTTTAATTTTGTAAAAAATCCTAGCACGAAGTATATATATAATAAAGCATAGAGAATAGAGGATAGCCCATAAAGGTACATGTACTCACTCCCACGTGGTCCAGAATACTTATTTGTATTAGTTATTCACAAAAATAATACTACATATATTAGCTCTTAACAATAGAATTGAGAGGTGAGATAGTTGTACCATGTCATTGAACAAATATAGTGAAATAAAATTGAGGATATTTAATATCAGTTTTTGACTTTTTGTGATTACGTCATGTTTCGTTACGTAACATCTATTTGACTTGTAACCTGGATTTCCAACTTCTAATGTATAGTTGTTTTTAAAATTGAGTGGCTAGATGTATTTTTATTAGAAGTGTAATTATGCAAAATTTCAAGCAATTTGGTTAGAAAGGGAAAATAGGATTTACTTATATTTTATTTTTTAGCTAATTCTCTATATATGATATATAACTCATGATAACACTAAAAACATGTGATCATAGATATATAATTTTTGTCGAAAAACAACAGTGCATGTATTGTTATATGAAACGATAATGTGTGAAAAATGTCTAGTTATTAAACAATATTAGAGAAAAAATTTTGGCATTTGAATTGTTCATAATTTTCCTATCTATAAAAAAATAGAATGCTCAAAATATGTATCAAATTTTAATATAATGTCAAACCATTTTCCCGATTTTTCCTACCAAATAAATTTGTCACATTGTGGTAGTTTGAGATTTAATAACACTCCTTTTTATTTAGTAATGAATAATGCTTGTAACTAGATTTTTAATTATAAAAATAAAATTCTTTATTTGTTTTGATTTGATTTGTTGAGGCAGGCTTAGACACTGACAATTCGTATATATTCACCCAAGTAAATTTGATATATATATTTGTCACAATTAGTCCAAAAACTAAATTATGTAAACTGCTTTAGTACATTATGATAATTATGTACTCTTACTTTATTTCTAATCACTAAGTTTGAGTTCGTTGTAATTGATATTGATTATACAGAGCATAAACTAATTTAAGTTTTTATAATTTTAAGAGTGCTTTATAGCTTTTGTTTAAGATAACTACTGGAAATATAAGAAGTAATATGATATTTTATTAATGATTTTAAACCATTTAAACGTTTTTATAGTTTCTTTTAATAGATAGAGGAATATATTTTATTTTGTCGCTAATAAATGTATTTTTCGGCTTTAATATTAATATTAATTTCTGATATTTGATATTTTAATTATGTGCTTGTAAAACACCATAAACATCAATTTAATAATAATATTTAAAATAATATAAGAATGAAAATATGTTTTTATAATTTCCAGAATTTGATAAATAATTATAAAAGGAAAGGGGCTCTACCTAATTTTACAATAATAAGCTTAAATATTATCTATAATAAACGTTCGAATATTATTTTAAAAATGTATTACGATTAACATTAGTTTAACTCTATAGTTATTATTTAATGATAATCGATCAATAATTACCTCAATGCTGCAATCCAAATCAGCTTGTTAAAGCCAGGAGTATATTATACATACTCCTGGCTTTAACAAACTGACTAAACGACTAATTAGTTATGATTTACATATATATATATATATCATGTAAGGGCAGGGAAGGTCAATATACAATTCACCTTAAATAGTTTTGATTTATGTATATCCCGGCAAGGCCGTATGCGATTTAAACAATATTATTATTAATAGCGGGGTTAGCCACATATGTATTAATTTTATTTAATATTATTGTATAATTTTGTATAGTTGTTCTTAAATATTAGTATTTAGTATTATTATTAATAAAAATCGAAAAAAGCTATACAATTAGCTGACATTTTCACAGTATTCTTGTATATCAGTAAGCCTATAATCAGATTACGAAACAAAATTATGAAGAGATCTTTCATATATGTTTTATTTATGCAGATTTTATATGAAATTTTAGTTCAGTTTTGACAAGATTTTGGTTGTCAACTAGTCTATGAATGTCAGGAAATAAAGCACTCAAAAGGATAATTTTTCTTCGAAAAGTCTAAAGCATGGTATAATAAATATGTTTAAAAGAATAACTTAATATATTTTACCTTCTTTTTAATAACATTACAATTTGAGTATTAGTAATGTAATTACTTATATAAATATAATTATAAACTAGTTAATATAATTACACTAAACATATTTTAGTAGAATTATTTCAAAAATAAAGAATCCCTTGTTTACAAATATTATTTGTGAATGCTTCATTTTTAGGATATTTGCTTTTCTTTATTAGACATGTCTTGTATCGGTATAAAAAGAGGATACTAAAACAATCTAAAATAATATACTCTAAGATTTTTCTGACGTAAATATAATAGATATATCGAATAATATTCTTGAATCAATAATATAATTATATTAATGCGAATATCCTATAAGCAACGTATTATGTATATGTATCTATATTTATGACATATATTGAAAGGGAAATACTTTCTCATTTAGCCCCTTTTCTTGTTATTATATGGGATAACTGTTATTAGGTTATTGCTGAAAATACTTATTTATATACTCTAATAACATTTGTTAATATGATTTCCATTGATTATACATTATTTCTGTCTCACTCGAGGTCACAGAATTGAGCCTGCGGTAAAAAGACAAGGGGGACTCCATTCATCCAGCCTTCGCAAGTATAACACACATTAATCTTTTGGTTCACTGGAGCATTCCGATGCAGAATATATAAAAATTGACTTGAAGATTTATTTCCATTAATTCAATTATTTAAATGAGAACATTTTTATGTTTGCTTAGGATCCTTCTGTTTAGTTAGTATTATTTGGAGCTTCATAGGAGGTGGGAAAGATTAGTTGACTAAAACAACTCTTATGGCGTCTAAAAAATTAATTATGAGTTACAATTTTAATTTCTCCGAAACATATATTTTTAATAGTGTCACAACAAATGGTACCAATGAAACAGATCACGAGACAACTCTGGCGATCAAGAAGGCCTCCTTCATCGTGTGTATTGTGGCAACGAGTCTGCACTCAGCCTTCGTGACCTTCAATCCCCCGGTTCGCATGATCTACGGGTTCGAACTCCTTACGGGCCTATTCTGCCTCAACTTGGGCTACGTCTCCACGCTGATTTCCTGCTGGTCGCAGACTTCCTGGACTTATTGTCTTTATCAGAGCGCAGCGCACTTTGCTTTCCAAAGTGCTGTCTGCTGGACCTTCGGTACCCTACTGCAGACCCGCCGAGTTGTACAGCGCGGTTGCCATGACATCAATTCCTTCCGTTGGCTGCTCTGCAGTCGACCCTACGATCTTGTTACTATGATGACAATTTCTCTCTTGCTTCCAGGAGCCTCCTCACTAGGCGCTGTTTACAACTGCAACCATGACAACCATGATAATCATGACAACCATGAAAGCAAGGAAGCAATCGCGACCTTCAAAATGCTGACTACAGATACTAAGCAACTGGAGCGAACTTGTTGTCTGGGCACTAATAGCTGGTCCACAGCCTGCTTCTACTTTCTGCCCATGCTGGCCCTGGCTTGCGCCAACATCGGGGTACTGGTTCCGCTGGGCCGAATGTTCTACAAACCATCTGAGGAGCGTCAAAGCGTCTGTCATCCCAACACCGAACTCAGTGCCCGCTATCGGATCATTCTCAAGATGACCTTGACTCTACTGCCCCTCTGGTTCCTTGGTTTAGCCTCAGCTGTAGTGAATTCGCTCTGGCTGTGCAACCTCTTCTCTCTGGCCAGCTCTCTACAGTCCATATATCTCGTGATCAGCTGCCTCTTTAGTCGTCCAATTATCAGTCAGTGCACCTCTTTGTGATACAAGTACTGGGGGCTCAAATAACAACAAATGTATATTACTATTGAAACATTTCATTTTTTTATTTGTATTTTATTGTTTTCTGTACACATATAGATTAATATAATACTATAACTTGAATATTACTTATATATGTATATACATATTATAGATATAGCTTTAAAATGGAATTTACTTTTCCTTTATTATTGTTATTATTATATTGTATTTTGATTATTTTCCTGTATATCAATATATTACTTACGTTTAATATAATTTATACAGTAATAAATATACATATATTGCTCATAATAAAAATATACATTCCTTTCGAAGCTACAGTAAAATCTAATAAGACAAAATGTTTCATGTTTTGGTAAATCAAAAATGTCGTAGTCATTTGTTTCATTATACTTAATAATTACATGTTATGCAAAATTATTATTTAAATAGATTTTCATATCAACATAATTAATTCAAACTCAGACAGCTACATTATATCCATACAAAGCTATTTTTTTAGAGTTATTTCGTGATTAAATTGTTTCATAAAGTCAGTCAAACGTCTATTCATAGTGAATTAATCATTTTACTACCTAACTTGTATAAATACCCACTGAACATACACGCAATACCAATTTATTGCCACATAATGAACCAATATCAAGTAAATTCCTTGCTGCCTTTTTTATAAGATAGAATTGTTGAAGACAGAATGTGAGGCTAGTAGAATAGCGTTGACTCTAATTTTTATTGCTGCTTACAGTGCGAGTAAAGTAAGTATGATGCAAAGCCTTTATACTACATCTATCGGCACATACCAGTACATTCTTTTTCACATAGTATATAAATACATATAGTAAATATTATGCACATTCTATAATGCAGTAACTTAATCAGTTACTGATCCGACAAAAATAGGGTGCTTCAACGTCATCATTCGCCGGAAAGTATCATTGGTTGCACACCTACATTTAACAACATATTGTATATAAGGGGTATTAAACGAAATCGAAACAAATCAGTTTTTTTGTGTGACTGCAATGATGAATGAGTGTTCTGTTTTCGTTGTTTTCACTATACTATATTTGGGAAACATTAATTTCGTTGAATCGATTGCAACAGCATCGGGTGAGTATTTTTAATTAAACATTATCTTCGGTTGTAAATTAAAAAAAAAAAGAATTTGACTGAGTAATATATATCACAAGTAAACTATATAATGCATTTTGGAAATACAACTCAATCAAATTTTATTATCAAAATAATGAAAATTGTAGAAGTCAAAGTAAGATACCTACTTGTATTTATTTTAATTACAAAAACTTGTTTAAGCAATACTTAATATGTGATCAGTTACTATATAATTGATAGAATAACTCGGATCAAATTTAGCGTTGGGAACACATCGAACGCATAAGTTTATATCCCGGCTCTCATTAAATATAATTTAGGATGTAACTATTGCACGACTCACAAAATTTAACAAATACACAAATTTACAAGTATATAAGAACATTATATTTAGTTATTAAATTATAACAATTTGTTAGCTATCTGTTTCATTATTTCAGGCCATGTAAATTATTAAACTGAGAATTTTACGCATATTGCTCCAATTCACCAGACCAATAATTATAAAGAATTCTACCTATACGAGTCCTTTCATCACAGTCAGATTTATCCTAAATTACTTTGTTTTTCTTACAATCCTTTAGAGATTAGCTAATAGGTAGTTACATATATCTTCTCACTCCAAACACTACATAGGTCAAAACAGTTCTTCTTTTATACAAAAACTGTAATTTTTTTCCACGGAGAAATATTTCTATTTAAACAACTTCTGTCATCTGAGGCTCTTATAAACACATGCTTATTAAATCAATAACACGAGGAGGTAGCAAAATAAAAAAGTGTGCCATTTTTTAAAAAGCAATTTTAAGATGAAAGATTTGAAAATTGTGCTTGTTTTGTAAATTAATTTAATTTAAATTATACATTCGATATTTCTTGCTTACATGCACTTTGATTTTCAATAAAAAATGAAATGCTAGCACATCCATATTTCAAAATTCAAAATTAAGATTAGGGAATACTTTATGTAAGTGAAATTATAGGAAGTCTTGTTATTGTTTACTATTGTATATAATAGTAAAATAATAGTAAATTTATAAAAGTCTTTTTTTTACATTTGTCCCTCATTTTGACTTTATATTTAAACATTCAATGGTTATTAAGGATTTTAGTTTGTATTATCTTTTCATTTAAAACGTGTACTTTTGAACTGTGTATAAACTTATATATACATAATATACCACACGATATATTTGTCTTACTTAGTAATTCTTTAACTAAACCTCGATTATCTAAATGCAATTTATTTTTAATTAGCAATTTGGTTAATATTTTATTTGAAAGTTAATTATTGATATTCAGTATTTTAGTTAACTAAGGTAGCCATAAAATACACACATCCAAATTTTCTATATATTAATTATTGTAAACCATTGTAAGTTTCGACATTGATTAATGATATTCAATCAATTGTATGACATTAAAAATAGCGGAAGGAACCATTTATAAATGTAGTGACTTTTTTAATGCGCTAAATTTAGAAAGAATTACATAGAGCTGTATATCCTACAATGGAAGTTCACAATGTGGCATAATGCCAAATAAATTTGTTAGCAACTTTATTTTTTAATATTTGTTTATTTTTAATGTTCATATTGATTTTAATTTTTAAATTATTTATTCTTTTATTTGTGTTATCTGAATAAAGAATAATAAGTTACAAATAATATCATTACATTTTAATTGAAAAGAAAAACATAATTTGGGTTTACATTTAATAATTAGTTTAAACTTATTTGATGCCTTCTTTCTCATAAAGCTCGGATTATATACTCTATATATTAAGACTAATATTCGTTAAGAAAATAATTGGTAACAGCTTCGGTAACATGAGAAAAATAGCTATTTTATATATATTGAGGGATGGTATATTCATTCTCAGTTAGAAAACACTCGTATCGTTACTATCCAAGTATATAGCTTTTGAAAAACGAATTTCTTTGAAATAAATCAAGTAAACATGTGATTGTTATCATCTCGATTATAAATTATTTATCAAATATGTTTGGATCAGTGGCCTTTTGGATTTGAACATTTATTGTTACATATTATTTTATAAAGTCTAATTTTTCTTGCTGTATTAAGTCAATTTTTTTGTTTTTAAATCTAGAAAAGTTATATATCTTAGATTTTGGTATCATCGTTTTGTCACGTTTTTCTACAAAGGAGAGTTAAATATTTAGTTAAACAATTTCAATGATGGAATGTTGGGATGTTAAACAATTTTAAGTTACAATCAAAACTAAATATATTTCGGCTAGACTGCGCAAACTGATAAATTTTTAATGTGGATCATTTTAAATTCTGTTTTTTTATGTTAAATATTTACGTGTTTAATTATTTTTGTCTTTCTACTTTATTAAGCAGAATGTTACTTTAAATTGAAATTAAATTAAACTAAACTAAGAACAAACTAAAAACACGTAAAAGCAGATAATGTGAGCAGAAAGATATAACACAAAGAAGACACTATTAGTAAAATAAAACCTAAACAATTATATCTTATTAAAACTTATATTTAAATACAATTTTTCTTATTTCGAGTTCTAAAGTTCTATATTTCTCGCTCTCAATAGACGAAATATCATGCTCACAGCCAGCTCCTGCTGTGACCCCACCGATGACTACGTCGGGAGATCTATGCAGCAAACAAACAGCCAAGTCCTTCGAAGACGCCATTTCTAATGTCACTATTGTGTGGGATCTTCAAAGAGCCTACACCATCCAGTACATCTTGTTGGAAGTTGATGCTGGTAAGATTGAAACATGAGGCATTGTATACGTCAGACCTAGGCATAGACCTATATTCTCAAGTGTAAATAGAGATTTAGCCCTTAATAGAACAATAGGCCTCTACTATAAATACATATTTGTCAGAATTTCCCCCTTAGTAAACCATATTTAATAAAAAACTAACCCCAATAAGAAAGCAACATTATGTAGAGCTACAATTTTTTAAACAACGAAATATCCGTTAGTACCTACTCTAATTCAAAATACATTATATAGAATTTTATAAGACCTCTTTTTAAACAATTGTTTAGACGATTTTTTCAATTAATAACATTATATAATGGAAATCCGTACGTTGTGATAGAAACAAAAAATTGGGGATTAAAGGTAAAACTGTAACTAACGCGAGCGGCGCGTTGAGACGTGGCAAATCTCAATAAATAGTATTATATCCACTGAGCCGCCCGTGAAGCTTTGAATGTGAATTTTTACATACTGTTAAGTACTATGTGTACACATTTCTTGACGCGCCGTATCGCGTCACACGCGTTCAATGTGAATAAGCCTTAAGGAACGGAAGGAACAAACACTGGTGTATTATTGAGGAAGCACGAAAAGTGTTTATCATGTTATAGCCTATTCTAAACATCTTTTTCTTACGTAAGAGTTTATAATATTATTAATTAACAACTTTCTTTTCAGGGAGCTTCAATATCGCCTCGATGTCAGCTGATGTCAGTTTTCCCGGTGCTGATGCAGCCTACTCAGAACCCCTGATCGGCAGGATGAAGTTCTACTACCACTGCACCGACCAGGTCGTCAACTCCACCATGGGCACTCGCGCTAGTCTCACAGTAGAGCGGTGTTGTGAGACTTGCTGCCAAAGAAGGATGTCCGCTGCGGGCAGTAAGGTGAGTCAGGTGATCCTCTGAAGAGAGAGTCAACTATAAGCATATCAGTAAGAAATAGCGGTTAATCGGTGTTAAAAACAAATAGTGGATAATTTTTCTAAATACATCAAACTATATTGCTATTAAATTATTTTGTGAGTAATATGGAAAAATATATTGTCTTTTCTGAGTGCAATATTATTTAAAAAATGTTATAAACATAAATTCATTGACAATTAATTTTTTTGTTAGAAATTGATCTCGTTAAAATTAACTTTTGATACATCGTTATATAAACAACTATCATATTTCGTTTTCTTTAAAGCTTTAAATTTATCACTTACTTGATCCCTTTTTATCTGACACTATCTAACATGTAACACACAATACACTTGCATTTTTAGTCTCTTTAGCTTGCATGCGCATTCCGATTGGTTAGTTGAGCTTGTCGTGCTCTTAGCGATTTCAATAAAAGTCCCCTCACTTTGTGATCTCAATATTTCCTGTTATTTCTTTTCAGGTTACTCTGACCATCGTCAAGAAGGAGGCCAGTATGCCTCTGACCATCTACCGTGCTGTAGTGATGGGCCTCCCCTACCCTGCCGACGGTAACTTGATAACAAATAAACCGATTTTAAGGTCTCTCGAAGTCCTCAGGGAGGAGCAATGCGATCAGTCTGGACATCTAGTAAACAATGAGCTGGAGGATGTTGCCATGGTAGCTAAATCGACGACTATATCGATCAATAAATGGTCCGTGGATATTGGCAGCTCTGCGGCGCTTGGCATGCTGAAGGTTAAGTTTACGAGCGACTGGGGTAAGTTACGGCCGTGGGTTATATTTAATTATTTAATGATATTTAATGGTAATGTCTAGATGCAATGTATGTGACATATGTATATGATAATATATAGGGATATACTTGAATAGAATATAAATGAAATAATTCGTTAATGGAAAATCTGTGGTTAAAAAATGTATAAGAACTGTTTTTGCAATATGTGTTTCTATGTACAAATGACCATCCTTTTTGTCTATATTTTAGTAATCCATTTATAGTACATGTAATATTTTATTTTGTTTTTATTTTAGTTTTTAATAATTATTCAAATTAATTAAGTTAATAATAAGTATAATAATAATTTAAAAAATAATATATAAATATAATCATATTTTTGAATTTATACTTATGTACCTATACTTATTGTATATGCATAGCGTTTTATTAATTAACCTTTGCTACGTTTTATTACTACGTACAAAACTAGTCTACTTTTATAAAACATGTTGATCCTAAATAATACGTCGTGTAAAAAGAAATAAGATATTACGAATTGGAAACATAAGACAAAATTAGAAGGAAGACGTAGTAGTAAATTCTGTAAAATATATCAATTTTTAATTTGTTATGTAAATATAATATATTATAATATTTTTTATATTAAAGGCACTATTATTTTGAACTTTCAGAATCGACATCAATCCGAGTTAAGGACACAAACGGACAGGAGGTCTGGGTGAGATACTGCCTCATGCGGCCGTCTGTTTATCCGGGCAGAAAAGAGCTTTGCTGCGATTTGATTGGTCACATGGGTCGCTGGATCGATATTATTGGCAACATATCGATTCCCAATATTTTTGAGTTTTACGTATTTGAAGGTAAATGTGGATGTTATTTTTGTATATAATATTATATGATCTTTGTTTATATAAGAAAATATTCTGAATTTGTTTTTATAACTTCTGCGTAGGAATGTACATATATGAAAAGATGAAAAATAAAACAGTATTAAACACTGTATAGATATGGATTGAAAAAACCACTTGAATTTAAAATAAATTTTTATTTTAAATTCAAGTGGTTTTTTCAATCCATGTACATATATGTTTAGTTGTATATATAGTTAGTTATATATTTAGTTTGTATATACATTACATTTATATATAACAAAAATTATAACATGGTACTAATTTTTTCAAAATTTAATTTCAACTTGTAAATGTTTTATATATAAGTACTTTATAAATAAAATTAGTCATTCGTATACATTATACCCTTATAAAATTTAAATTTCGGCTGGAAATATTTAGTAACCTTTTAAAATTTGACACCGCATTCAAGTGGAAGAAATGTTTATTAATAAATTAAAATTTGCATAGAAAATTTTGAACATCTTCAGAATCATAATCAGCTGATTATTTTAGTAAAATCTTAATAAATCTTAATACATATTTAATACAATCAAGCTAGAAAATGAAAGCAATTAATAAAATATATTATAATAAATACAATATAACTGTATATACAATAGGTTGTATAAGTATATACATATATTAGGTTGTATGATATAGATTGTATATGTATAAGTATATACAATAACAATTGATATATAAATATTAAAGTATATAGGCATCTGTACTATTTAATTATAAGTGAAAGAGCGTTCCGCTTCATATCTATATACGGTTAAAACTTCGAAAGTAAGTACAGCGAATAAAACAAACTCTTTTAATACCATTCTTTAATCAATTGATCGATTTTCATAGGCATTATTCTTTTATCAAAATCACGTCATATTTTTCCACAAAGGTTCGACCTTTAATGAACGAATAGCTCTAATAGTATAATATATTGAATAACGTATTATTTACAAAATATATAGTTATACATCATTATACTTAATACTCTGAACATATTCATAATAATAAAGTTTTCGTGGTAAACACACAAATCGATATAATACAATGCATCGGCTTGCATTAATCAAATATCAACCCGGAAGCAAGATGTCTATATCCAGACGTATATTCTATGCTAACAAAACTTAACAAGGAATTATACTGAATTAAGTTAATAAGGATTATTTTACTATTTTACATTATTATATATTAAAAGATATGATTTGATAATCTTTAATATAACATATACAGGCAATGCATCCATATATACACCCTCCGTAAAAAGTAACCGATACACCATAAAATATTAAGTATATACCTTTCTAATAAATAATATATTTTAAATATTAAAGAGTATGTATTTAACAATAAGTTCCGAAAACTAAATTTATATAAACAAATATGAATGGTTAATGAAATGGAATTTACAAACAGTTTGGATAAAAAACTATTTAATATTTAAATTATATTATTTATTAGAAAGGTACTTAATATTTTATGGTGTATCGGTTACTTTTTACGGGGGGTGTAGTATAAAGCAAAAATGTGTTTTTCTTTTAAGTCCATACAAGCTTATGTAGTTTTAATTTATTTCATGTAGGATAATACTAAAAATACTTGATATTTTAACTGAATATCAAATTGAAATATATTTTGACAAATGTAACATATAATATTATTTCAAATAGTATTTAGATAAATATTCAAGGGATTTGAAATCTGTGACTTGATTTTATAACAATGTGAATTTAATTTTACTAAGTAGTGTATAATTAATGATTGAGTCATTAGAGCAAAAAATATAAGTTGGCATATTAATGACTACATTTAGAATTTTAGATGAAACGAAGATGAAACGAAACATTTTACATATTATACCTATAATACTATCTAACTTTAATGACACAGTTATTTTTCCTTTTCAGCATCAAGTTTTTCCTTCACTCACAGTTCAGTATCTTGCAAAGGAGGTGAAGAGGTCAACATATCTAGCAATTTCAAAGGTAAACAGAGTGACACCCTATTACAGCTTCAGAGTCATTGAAATGCGTCTGTGGTTTGTCTGCACGAAATTCAATCTTTATATACCTATAGCAAACAATTACAATAATCAATAGATATTATATACTCTTTATAACTATTGTCCTGTTTTCCTCCCGTTGGTACTATGGAAAAATGTCAAATGCGTGGGTTTGTTAACTGCACGAATATGTAATGAACTATTAAGTAAATTCTAATACTCGTCACGTAGCAATAGTTTACAATTTTACCTTGAAGTAGGAATGAAACTTGAATTATAGTTAAAACAATACGTTTTCTAGAACATATTCTAATACAAATTTTAGATAAAATTCTGAATAATCTGCTTTTCAATAAAAATAATGGATATATACTAATTATATAAATGGTATACACATGGGTAGAGCAAATAGTTTAAAGGAGTCCAGGATTTTGAAAATCTACAAATTTTGAATAGAAATAGAATGAAAGAATTATAAATACATGAAATTGTATATTTTGAAAGAAAACCGAAATATTTTTTAATATTATATATTCAGTTTTGAAGTCGAGCAAAAGTCTACAGAAATTATCCCAATTTTATACGAAGATGTTTTCAATATCCTGTTACGTGATCTATAGAGAGTTTTGTCAACAAGTATGAGACTAAAACTTGACAAATATTATTTTTACTAATTTTACGAGAACAAATAATTTTTGCCTTAATTTTTTAAATGATAGAACAAATTCTACAGAAACAATTTTTCTTGTTAGTATATGTTACTTAAATTTGTATTACAATAAAGCGTGAACAAAACTTACAAACCCAAAAATAAAGACGTATTCGTGCATTTAATAATGCCACATCAAACTTTATATAACATTTTTTATATTTGTATCGGTATGTATGAGTTCCTGTATTATTGATATTAGGTATATGCAATTTTATTCCCATCTACTTTTTCACTGGTAACTCTGCATTACTATTATTATATTATTTAGATGCATGTCTATACAATTTTTTACGACTGAATACATTATGCATGTCATGTATACTACAAATTCCTCGCATGTCCTTCGTCTTCAGCAGATAGCCAACCACAACTAAACTACCTTATCCCTGTTTATCCGAGTGATTTCAACACTACTGGCAGCGGGGTCCCTCCAGATCTTGTCCAGAAGCAGAAGAGAAGTGTCAAAGTTGGAGAAGAACTGATTCGTCCGAATGGTTCTGCCTACCGATTGGATAGCTGGGGGACTCTATTTTTAGCATCCCGCACTTTTGTTGCCGTATTAGTCACAATATTTGGTTTGGTGTGATATGCAATATTTTAGCATTATGATTTTATTGGATTTTTTCAATACTGCTATGCACGTACATGATATGTATCAGTGATAGTTTCGCATTATTACACATTTAAAATGTATATTGAAGAAAATATATGCATTTATTTAAAAAAAGGAAACATTTCAACTTATAAGACATAGTATTACTTTCAATAAAACAAGTGTCATGACTCGAACCGTCGGTAAAAAATTAATATATTAATAATTTAATACATTATTTCCGTTACACAAAGATGGTTTATATATATGTATATATTTTTAATGTTTACACCTAAAATAGGTAAATCTTTAAATATTCATCATTGCACTTTTCATGATGAAGGTGTTCATTAAAATAAATTAATCCATGTTTTGAATATACACATAGATATCAATACATTAAAAGCATCTATGCTGATCTTAAACTTCCGATTTTAAAAGGAAAGATTATGGGTTAAAACATTGTTTTTGGTTTTAATTTTGAAGAATCGAAAATATATTCCTACTTTTGAGAATTAATACCATGCTTTTATATTAACAGATTGCATTTTAGATAATTATGTCACAACTGGCAAACAGAAATAAACTAAGAAAATGATATTCATCTACAAGTATCTGACTAGTTTATGCACATACATATCCTTCCTTCACTAAACGTCTGTGATATTTCTACCTGTAAGATGCTGCAATAGATGAAATACATTATTTGTTTATTTCCTTTATGAATAATGAAAAATCGCAGTGGATTTTTTATTAGCGGGAACATTTGGCACATATCATTTTATAGATTTATTTTTTTGTTATTGATTGTACAATAATACATATTATTAGCTCATGTACATATCTAACTTATTTGTGGTATTTTACATTTTATTTCACTTTTATTAATCTACAAATGTGAATTTTGTAGCCTAAATTACTATTAATCTTTTTATTCATTTCTTTCAGATAATTCCGACTACACTTACTCGTAGTTATGGAGCATAAATTATATAGCCTGCACTTTAATTATAAAAGTATATATCTGCATATATATATAAATTGTATATGTTTAATATATTTTTCACTGAAAAAAGTTAAATATAATCAGATTTCAAAATATTTTGTATTACTTTTCTTTCAATTTCGTTACAAAAGTATTTTATAACTTTGTATAATGTATGATGATGTTTTTTGATAGAACTTATTTTTCGATAAATTTTATGTTAGACTTAGGTTTTGGCAACACTAGATGAATTACTAGTTACTATCTAATATTTACTCAACGTAACATGATTAGACTGATGAGTTTTAGAGAGAATAGATAAGGAATAAGTATGAAGAATTTTTAACGTTATATGTAACAACAGGGTCTGTTTAAAATAGGATAAAATAGGTAGATCATCAATTAAAACTTATAGATAAATATGTAAAGAAATAAAATGGAATACAAAAATATTATATATATATACAAATAATATGATAATTTATTGCTTCTTTAAAATAATTTAAATTTTAATTTGATACTACTGAGCAGTAGTAAACTAATTTTAAAAATAATTATAATTATGTATTTTTATTATTAAAAAATGAATTATACAAAAAAGTAATCTAAGATATCTGTTTAACATGACTATCTATACCACCAAGGTGACCTTCTACATTTTTACTGGAATTTCTAAATGAAATGGAGCAATGCAATCGTGACTTTTGATAAAATTATTTACAACTTTTAGTATAATATTCCTGTGTGTGCACCCAAACGGGTGTGTCGATTACTTTAAAAATGGCATAATTGAGAGGAAAATAACTAAAACAAACTTTTTTTATATGAAAATGCATAATATTATCAAAATCTAATTTTTCACACAAATTAACATCTACGTTTACGTTTTAACAGATTCGAATATAACTTATAAATACAAGAAAATATTACTATATATTGAAATATTTAACAGATGTATCGTTACTGTGAATAAATCAAATATGTTGGTATATCAAATAATAAATTATTAATCAATGTTTTAAAAGGAATTGTGAACATAACTAATAAAATAAATGTAATTGTTTATTATAAAAACAATTAACAAAAAGAGAACAAACTTATCAAAATGTCAGTTGGACCAACAACGGAAAAATTGGCCCTACAAATGGCATTAAAATATATACATAGTTAATAACTTTTTTACCAATTGAATCGTTATACAAAAAGATTAGTTATATGAAAAATTAGTTAATAATAAAGCACTTTTTAATCATAATAAATTATATCAATAATAATAGTGCGTGCCAAGTTTTCCGAATATGACACTTGAGAAATCGAATGTACAGAAATTAATGTAAAATTAATGTAAAGAAAGAAATTAATACCAAATACAACAAATTAATTAAGTTTATCGTAATTAAGTAAAATGCATTGCCTTAAATTACAAAAATAATATTCAACTGCCTGCTAATAGGAGGGAATAAGTTTATAATTTGTAATTTAATATTTCTTATTTGCAATGACTATAAGGACTGTATACAGCATACTTAAAAACCATGATATAATTCAAACTTAATAAGTATGACTTTTTAAATTTATTTTACTAAAAACTCATTAAATTAATGTAACTTAAAACTATCGACATCTACTTTAATGTATTTTTGAGAAAAATTAAGTTGGTAAGCATATATATATTAATATAACACGCTTTATTAGTTGAGTTATCTAGTAAATTTTAATTTTAATTAACAATCTATATATAAACCAAAATATCCAGTTTTATAGGAAGCTTAGCACAGTTTAAATAGATAGATATAAGAATAATTTGATGAATTTATACATTTTCATTGTCAAAATTAACGCAGTACTTAGTTGAAGTCATAAACACGCTAACAGGTTAATAATGAAACATATATTTAATTTAAAAGTCGTAAAAGTGAATTATCACTTGTTTAACTAATAAAGCATTTGTTCGAATTATTTATAAATACGGTCAGTTAATTTGGAGATATTACAATTTCAAAATGTCGATAAATATACATTGATTGAATATGTAATATTTAATATAAAAAAACTAAAATAAAATTGCAAAAGATATTTCATGAATAACATCGTAATTTTTGCATAAATGTCATTATACTTCAGAAATAGCAAACATTTACTTATGTTACTGCGTGCATCAGGATAAAGTATAACAATTACATGCTATTTCACAATTACTATATTGTTATATATATATATTTATATATATAATATAAATAATAAAAGTCATTAGATAATAAAATACTTGAAAACTATATTTGAGAAGTGTAGATCCGTGTACCAGAATAGGTGCTCTGCTCCAGTGTTAATACAAATACACTGTTACTCTTATTAAGTTGTAAAAGTAAAGTAAATACAGTAAAAAAATTAATTAAATACACTTTAAAACTTAAGTTTATGTACATTGATTTGTAATTTTATGTTTATGAGTATTGCAATTTTTTATGTTATAACGATAAATCCGATATATAACTCACCAATATCGTTTATATTTCAGTATTTAAATTTAAAACTATACAATATAATCATATTTTAAACAGCTATATACATGATATCCAATTTTAAGAATTCAAAATATAAAACTCAAACAGTGGCGTACAATTATTGTCATCGTGAACATTATCATCTGTATTCTCAGCATATATATATAAACATCAATTATTCTAATCGTGTTCTACATCGTGTATATTTTACACATCGTGACCAATTTGATCCCAGTTCTTATGTACGCTTGATTCTACGCAGATTCATACAATTTTTTGGGTATTTTTTAGTTGTCTAATACTAGCTGTTGTCCACTTATTCAGTTCTTATCTATTTTTGAAATATTTCGTCAAACATTAAACGTCCATTTAATTTCCTATGAACCTCATTTAGAGGACTACCGTAAAAATGATCCGCTACTTTTCAAATAGATTGATAATTTACTCCAACAAGTTAAGTTTGGTTTGGTTTGAGATTAAACCCCTTACCTGTTTTCGTTTCTTAGATATTTAGCGTTAACAGTAAATACAACTTACAAAAATATAGAAGTAAAGCTCTTGCTGCAACAATTTGGTGTATTTAAGATATATTTAAGATATTTTTAAGATTATTTAAGATTATTTTTTAAGATATATTTAAGATATATTTTAGATATTTAACTACAGATTTTCGAGATTTAGCCTCCTAGTCATGTAGAATTCCAGATCAATTAAACTACAAGGTTTAACCTCGAAAATGTGTAGTTAAATTCACCAAATTATTGCAGCAATATTTACTTTCATCTTTTTTTAACCTATAATATGCTGCACTGAGTGAGCCACCGATCTATACTGCTTTTAATTTCTTATGATCCCTATTTTGAGCCGTACAGATCATACAAAACATAATTTCGATTCGTTTCTTTGATAGATGACTACTCTTAATTCGATCCTAATTTAAATTAGGATCGAGGACAATTCTTTAATCGATGCCATTTATCTGAGATATGTTTTGCTTTTACAGTAAATCTATTTTGACTTTTAAATAAAATAGACTTTGTTTTTATCCTAGCTTACATACATGAGCAAAATTATGCTCGACATAATATAATCATGTGTTCAGTAATAAATAAATGTATTATATATATTAGTAATAAAATGTAATCAAGACTCAAACGATAAATGAAGCAACAGTCAATTTAATTTAATGAAGCAATTAAACAGACAATTTAGCAATAACTCATTTATTCATCCCACTTCTTTGTCCTAACGTACATTTCTGAAATGTACAGATGCTTTGGGATATTTAACAAACAAACAAACAAACAAACAAACAAACAAACAAACAAACAAACAAATACATACATATATATAGAGCTTTTTAACAACCTCTTTTTAACTTATGACGAATGACCTATCAGAAAAGGGACAGTTTTTTTAATGACATGCTTTTTGATGCAGTAATATACCTACCTTTATATTGTGTATTTTGTCAATAAAACTCAAAGCAAAACTAATTTGTGTAATCATTTGTTGTAACAAATAAAATCAGCCTCAATTATAATATAATATCCGTAGAAATTCGTAGCTATATGTACCTATAGAGCAAAAGGCGATGCAAATGTGCGTGTAATATTTGAATTAATTGGTTAATGAGGTATAAAAATATGAGAAAAACTAAATAATTTTGACTTTTGTAATTTAATGATTTGAGAATATTTTAAATATGCTGTCTTGCAAAACCAGATTTTATGTCTCACTTAAATATTTAAAATGTAGCGTATATATGAACACAAATATATCGTAATTAATGCATCTTTCAGAGGATTTTATAATATTTTAAACATACTTGTAATTTTTTTGATAAGGAAGAATGATATTACAATTTCTTTTAAAGAATTTGATTTTTCAACATACAAATTCTCTTAAATTAATTTATTTAAAAAGTTATAACACTGCTAATCGTATATATTATATGAGTGCAGATCACATTAAGAGCATTAAAATATGAATATGATTCTTTATTTCAGAATAAATCTGGATTATATAATTGATTGACTGGTTGACAAATGGATTTGACTTTCGTCACCAAAGTAAAATAAGATTAAAATCAGCACCAAAATACGCTCATAAAATTCCATTAGAGCTCAAAAATACAATATGTATTGAAGTCTTTTTAGTGTTTTATATTCTTCTAATGGTTGCTCCAAGAATTACAGTATATTATCAGACATGCATCTTGTTTAATTAACAGTAGGTATGGATGAACAAACCACGCCCCATATATGTGAATTACATACTTCTTTCTTTTCACGTTTCACAAAGGAAGCCTACGCTTGATTTCCTGATATATTATCTATGAATAGAATTAAGTTCAGCGACACAGTGAATTATATATTACGTCTTACTTACATATTATTACTTAAGCATGAAATCGTAAATCCATCCAATCGATAGTTGATTATGATTTATTTAGTGGGAAAGATTTACCGTATTTTATACTGTATAGGTACCTGTACGTTTGAAGCAATAATACACAATTAGTGTCTGTATACGTTATAATACATATATATACGCAATAATTCGATTAATAAGTAATTAATGATTATCATCGAAAAATGCTTAACAATGAAAAAGAGTTTTAAAAGTTATACAAATATTGTAGTAATATTTATTTAAATGTAGGCGGCCTCCACTTCTAACTAATAGTTATGGTCCTAGTTTACACTATTAAAGAAGTTTACAAGAAGATAGGCATAAAGATATATAGGAAAATATTGTCTACAAAGGAATATCCATGGAATAGCACATATATATACAGAAGTTTTACATATAAAGGTGATATTAAAATGATTGAGGTACATTATATTTACTGTCAAATGTGTTAATTATAATTAGTCATAAATTTGAATTTTGACAAATTTTCTATTTCACTATTTCACCAATTTTTGTGCAATTTAATTAAAATACAATGAATTCCCATTGTTTCTTTTTATTTAGATATCTTTGACTGTATATACCTATTATTGTAATTAATTGAACTAAATACGTTTAAGTTATTTATATTGTGTTAAATTAATAACAATATTTCTTATTCATTTGGGAATATTTGTAATTAGCTTGAGTAACTATACAAAAATATTAAAATGAGGAAATATTTTTAATAATAAGAAGGAAAATATGGGATGTCAAATAAAACTTATTTGAACTATCTATTATTAAATAATTTCGTAGTTTTCTTTTAAGACATAATCATATATTTGATAGATAGCCTATTCCATATAAACCAGAACAAGGTTAATTGACTTTACAGTCCAAGTGAGATGTATTTCCACTCTTCCTAAAGAATGATAAGGCAAGACTTCCCAAAAAATCACACACTGAAATGTTTTGTTGTATAATTTGATTGTAAATTTAATTAGGTGACACTTATAAACTTGGTACAAACTCAAACTGGGGAAACTAATGAACTAGGAAACTAAAGAAATCGGCAGTCAGTCTCAGGAGACAAGCTTTGATAATTATAATGAGATACTAATCCGTTATTTTTTTCAACGACATTAAGTTCAGTCTAGTATAGTGAAGTTCGGTGAAGTTGACAAAATTAAATTATTATTGTCGCCTTAGCTAGATTCGTTGTAAAAGTTGTTTTATATCTAGGATACCATTGTCTATGTAAACAATCAGATATGAATATTATATTTATGTCTGCTAATTAAAAACAGAAATTTCATGTTCATTAGAAAATTGTCTTAAAATATGGTAATATAAAAAAAATATATTTGTAATAAGAAAACAAAATAGTGATAGATATATATCATTTTTTAATAACTAATTTATTTTTGGCATATTATAATCTTTTCAATTCTATGCTTCGCATCTAACACATTACTATCTAAAATAATTTTTTATTTTAATTATCTTTTAGCTGTTTGAATTTCCCTGACGTTGCATTTTTCCTTTCCTGCTTAATTCTTTTCAATTTTTTCAACAAAGACTTAAGATTTCTAAAGACTATTTTAAATATTATAGGAATTTTTCTTATGAAATTTTTTTCATAAATTATATATATACGTATTTTTGTTTATTTAAATAGAGACATTTATTTTAATAAATCAAATTAATTTCTTTAAAAGGAGGTTTAGAAATTTTGAATTTTATCGATATAAAATATGAAATAATTTGGCAGCAGATTCTAATTATAAGCTTTTAGGCTTTATTTATTATCCACTATAGTGAACTTGGAACATGACTTGGCACTGTATTGCATGAAAAATATGCCTTAAATGTGAGCATATAAGGCAAACTGGTGCGCATTCCTGTCTTATCGAAAAAGGTAACAAATGTGGCAGTAAATCAGTCTAATTTTTTGTTACAATGTGAAACGCATTATAACTATTGAAAAGCTTGAATCAGTTTAGTAGTCACTACTTAGTAGTTTCTATACAAGCCACTATTAATGTACAACTTTTTTTCGGTGTTCGAATCCACTGCCGACTGAGCCACCCCGACCCCTTCAGTTTTATAACCATTTAGTGTCATAAGTATCGTTTAAATAATATAACTACGTGTTGAATTGTAATTTTCATAAACATCAATGAGGTATGAATGGCTTAGAAACATACTTGTTTTTTTCTCATATGTTTTAATTCTTATTTAAAATTTCCCATAGCGTCCATAATTATGAATAATTTAGTAATTAATTAATAATAAGTAAATGCAATTTTACATTAGTTGATATTTATATTTTACAAATTGAACAAGTATTAAAATAATTTCGTAGATACAAATATAAGCATATCAAAATTGTTCAATTCTATACAGGTTATTTTTTTAATTAAGTGTATTTTTTATATAAGTTACCAACATTTGAAAGTTTAGAATACAACTATCAGTTTGTATAGGTTTAATCTCAACTAATTTTAATAAAAGTTTTCAAAAATTGTTTTATTTATTACATTTTTAGAATATTATAGTTTGTTATAGCCTACAGTAATTTACAAATAATTACAAAACATATGAGTTAAACAATTATCATATGTATAATATATATATATGTATGTATGAAATAATGACAATTTAATTATTATTTATATATAATAATAAATAATATCCTCATATATAATATGTGTATTGTGGAAAAACTCTACAAAACTATTTTAAACAATAAAATTATATTATCAGTAATATGTATATTAATATAGTAATATATAGTTTTATATATATTTATATGTAGTAATTAATATTATTTACTCAATACCTATATTTAACTGTGACCAATGTTTCAAATATTATGTAAAATAGAGCTGAATAAGGAATTGTGAGCTACAAATTATTTATCCATTTATAGTCTGTTTATATTTCAAGATAACGAAACTCATCAAAAACAAGATAATGTAGAGGCTAGAAAAATTATTCACAAATTGAAAAAATATAAGCATATGCCGAATATTACTAATGAATGAATTTAAATTTGTATTTATAGGGTTCGTCAAAAATATTTCCTTTTTAATAAAGCAGTAATATCAATGATTTAATAAATTTGTATCTGAATTAAATTATTATATAATAAAGTGTTATAAAACGATTTTTAACGACCTCTACATAATATACCAAATACCAACTTTTCGATAAGTAATGATAAATCTATACAAATTATAAGAAAAACCTTGAAACATTTTGTAAAGTTTCTAACTATTATATTTTATCTTGTTTAACTAACAATTCGTTTCATATTATGTTTAATAACTTATTGTGTTATTAATTACCTGACTATTACATTGATTCTATATTTAACACAGTTAAAATTCTTGACAACTTATATAATATTATATAGATATTATCATTGCTTATAAAATGAAACTCGCTTTCTGTATAATATAGGTATGTATATTGTAATAATCTCTTCAGTCATATTGTGTTTGATAAGTTCATTATATGACCTTTTAATACCTCACTATGTAAAGCAGGAAGCGGCCAGAATACAAAGGGATGTTCAGTGATACCACAAGTACACCAGCACCTCCCAGCTGCCTTTCAACCCGTCATTTCATTGCCAAAGAAACGACTTCCTCTTTCCTTATCAACATTCGCTCAAGAAGCACATACAGTTCATCTATGAAATTAATGAACAGTAATTCGTCTAGCCATGGGTAACTGAATGTCAACATTAATATTGCTTTTAAAACCCAGAGGCGTCTAATGGCGCACGTCTCGAAATGAAATCCTCGATAGTGAATACATTTACAATATATACAAACAATAACGCTGTACTGTTTTTTCTGCTTTTGTGTTTTGAAATAATTATTTTATTTTATCTAATGCATTTATATATTTTTTATCGCCAAAAATGGCAAAAAGCTGGTTAGCTACAGACAATTTTAAAAGATATAAATTCATTCAAA
>JAYRBW010063097.1:0-29985 GCA_036023295.1 Invenusta paracnida
TTTGTGGGATAAAGATCCTTCTGTTGTCCGACAAATGGATCCTTCTGAAACTGCAAACCAGTCGAGCTCCTCTGATTCTGGTCGAGAACAGGATCAGCCGGAGAATCAAGAAGTAAACGGTAAAAATAAAAGTTTAAAGCGAATTGATTTATTTATGTTTGGAAATATATATAGTGAAAATAATAGTTGAATTTTCTATTTCTGGATGAATTGAAGTACATAATTAGAAGACTTCACAATCAATCTATTGACACCGTACTGTTCATTATTAATGCCAGTTTGTCCATTAATTAGTTTGTTGATATTCTAAATAGTTTAAGACATAGAGCAACTCCGATTGACCCACCTTTAATTATTCTGAGCTGTTGTGGCCATTTATTATAGAATATTGGAAACAATAGCCAATGTTCTCAAGTCTAAATAGTTTACAATATTATATTGGTTTAACTCAATTTAAGTTGGTTAATGAATTTTGTTACAGTAAAACGCACACTAAATAATTAATCGAAACAATACATAAAACAAGTTGATTTTATTCTATAATTTTCAAATACACAACATATGTTGCATTAAAGTTATCAGCCCAAAATAGAACAGTCTTCTCTTGTTAATATAAAGATCTGGAAGAAATATGGACGCTCTTTAGACTTTATCGAAGAAAGAGTCTATTATGATGAAAGAAACACCATTCTGGGGACACATAAAGATCTAGCGCAGGTCGTATGCAAGTGTGTGTAGTTATATGTAAGTGTTTGAAGACAAACCGGATTGCGTTATATCAACTTGTGCCCCGTGCTGATAAGTGCCGTTTTATATGATCTCTGTCTGAATAAAGGTCCAACAATATGATGAACGATGTGATAAGCTAGCACTTGAATGTACACGAAGTTTAATAAAGTAATAAAAACCTGAACATCCAGCCATTAAATAATTCTCTCGGAATCTTAATGGATTATTATCTGCTTGAGTTAAATTGATTGTTCTGCTGTCGTAATGAGGTCCACTTATGGACGTTCTGAAATTCAGGAACTAAGAAGAGAATAGGCACAAATTGAGGGCTGCTATCTCATCTGACTCGACTGTATTACAAGCATAATTATTAATAAATACTCTGGCTGAATTGGTGTTTAGCATTTTGCTATTCCTTCATGTATTCGTTCTAGATTAGTCAAGTACAATATTGTGATTTATCAAATGTTAATATTTAAAGTCACGTAAATTTACTGCAAAGGAAGTCGCATTTTCTCCCTTTTCTTCTTGTCGTTAAATAATAAATCTTAATAACAAGAGATGCTAGTATCTCTCAATCTACTCACTGACGCTCTTGTTCTTGACTTGGCCTATTGTCCTTAGCATTAATGACTAGAGCTGCTAACAATCTCAAGCTAATCATTAACGCTCTTGTTTTTGTCTTGGCCTATTGTCCTTAGCATTAATGACTAGAGCTGCTAACATCTCTCAAGCTAATCACTGACGCGATAACTTTTGGCTTGGCATATTTTCCTTAGTATTAATGTCATGAGCTGCTAACATCTCTCAAGCTAATCACTGACTCATTAACTTTTGGCTTGGCATATTTTTCTTAGAATTAATGTCATGAGCTACTAACATCTCTCAATCTAATCACTAATGCTTTTGTTTTTGTATTGGCCTATTCTCCTAAGCATTAATAACAAGAGCTGCTGGCATCTCTCAAGCTAATCACTAACGCTCTTGCTCTTGGCTGGGCCTTTTCTCCTTAGCATTAATGATCAGAGCTGCTAGCATCTCTCAATCTAATCACTGACGTTCTTGTTCTTGACTTGGCCTATTCTCCTTAGCATTAATGACTAGAGCTGCTTGAATCTCTCAAGCTAATCGCTGGTGCTTGTGTTTTTCTATTGTCTGGTTTTCCTTAGCATTAATAACTACAGCTGTTAGTATCTCCCAAGATATTTGCTGACGCTCTTGCACTTGACTGGGCCTATTCTACTTAGCATTAATGACTAGAGCTGTCAGCATCTCTCAAGCTAATCACTGACGCTCTTGTTCTTGGCTTGTCATATTCTCCTTAGGATTAATGACTAGAGCTACTAGAAACTCTAAAGTTAATCACTGACGCTCTAATTCTTGGCTTGGCCTATTCTCATTAGCATTAATGACTAGAGCTGCTTGCATCTCTCAAAATAATCACTGACGCTCTTGCTCTTGACTTTGTCTATTCTCCTTAGAAATTATGACTATAGCTTCTAGCATCTCTCAATCTAATCACTGACGCTCTTGTTTTTGTCTTGGCATATTCTCCTTAGCATTAATGACTAGAGCTGCTAACATCTTTCAAGCTAATCATTAACGTTCTTGTTTTTGTTTTGGCTTTTAAATTCCCCTTAGCATTAATGACTAGAGCTGCTAACATCTCTCAAGCTAATTGCTGACGCTCTTGTTCTTGGATTGGCCTATTCTCCTTAGCATTAATGACTAGAGCTGCTAGCATCTCTCAAGCTAATTGTTGACGCTCTGTTCTTGGCTTGACGATGCTATAACTGCATTGTCTAATAACATCGAATATATAAACTTTTTCATTTCAATAAAAATATATGTTCCATTGCTGACGTTTCTGTAGATACAGAAAGTTACAGATTTGGAGTTTCATTTAATTTTTAAATCATTAAATTGTTGAATCATTTGTAACCTTTGATAACACAAAGGGCACCACCAATCCGTGGAAAAGACAACTTTAGTATTATTATTAGATAATTTAATTTACCTTCTTTTATTGATAAAACAATTTAATTTTATGCCATAAACTTTGGAAAATCTCTCAATATTTCTTGATGTATCGAAAGGATTGTCCCAACCTTGTTTTCTAATTGCATTCCACAATATCCCTAAACCTTTTAATTACTCAAATGTGATATCTTACTCCTGATAAATTGGGTTAAATTATATTAAATTGCAACTTCTGATTAAATGAAAAACGTTAAACTTGGAGACTTTTCTGGTATCTCCAACTGAATAGTTGCGAATACAGACTTTCACGTTGACAAATTTAATGCTATTTTGGATCAATTTTGTACACCTTACAAAAGTCCTTAAACTGCTAACTATAGAATTTCAGTATTTCAGATAAAATAATTACGCAGTTTTGTGTTATCTCTCTGCAAGACAAATTTAAATGATATGAATAACTTCAAAATTCAATAAGACTGCAATTAAAACAATTTGTAAATGAACGTCCATTCAGAACTTTGAATATATAGGTACTCTATTCCACAAAACATAATGGATATAACTTAATTATCCATATATATATATATTATTCATGTATGAAATGGTGCATAGCACAGAGTAAGAATCCCAAAAGCTGTCATTGTTAATTTTGTTGAAAAATCGAGTTTTCTTCATTATTTCACATTAATGTGGTTTTTATTTGTCGGGCAACACTGTAACTATCATCGTTGACTCCTGCATTATAACTACAAAATGTACTTTTGAGTAACAAGTCTCATCAATTACTAGTCTATGCCGCATAGTTTAGAATTATAATTACATAGTTACAATCTGTACCGGCACATATATTTTAATGGTACGTATATAACATGCATATACTGTAGTATAGTAAACATTCCAATCTTTTAATATTATTAATCCGTTTTATAATTTATCAATTTATCCTATTTATATAATTCTAAAGGCCAAAACCCACAAAGTGCGACGCGGTGGGAGGCTTTTGTCTGTGAGCGCGTCGCGTCGCGCGGGGGTAAATAGTGTCATTGAACAACATAAATTCAACTTTGTGTCACTTGTCGCATTTGTGAGGTATCGGGCTTTAGTCTTATTAACGGCGCTTTTTAAAATACAAAATAAAACAATTCGTTTAATAGGAAAGGGCGAATTTGATATAAATTCAATTATTCTTATAGTATAGTTTGTTATAACAACTTCATTGTTATAAGGATGAAGTATGTATAGATAAAACTCTTTGCCCGATTAAAGATGGATTACGTAATTAAAATGATGAATATGATGACGACAGAATAGATTAGACATATGTTAATAAAATGGATTATAAATGAGCGTAAAATTCAATACGATGCTGATTTGATAAAAAAAATATTTTGTTTGTCATTTTTTTTATTCGCATTATTTTAAACTTTATTTTCTATTTAAGCGCAACCAAACGCCAATAAAAACTCTTGTTATGTTCAAAATTTACTTTGAAAATTTAAACTATGCTAATTGATTAAAAGTCATCGAAAGAAGGTTTCATTGATTGATCATTTTGCACTAAAATCTATTAAATTTGAAGTGTCTATCGAACGTATACTTGATTAGATAATTAAGTTTCTTCTATTATATTCAGCGTGTTCGGTACAGAGAGTATAAATAGGTATTTTAGAAGTTGTAGATGATCCATTTATCTCAATACGCGTAAGGAAACGTGAACCTGTCAAAATAGATTCTTAGTTGATCTCTGAGATTAATTTCTATCTCGTTCAGCTTACGAGAGAACGATTGAAGAAAACTTGATCAAATCATGAAAGGTTTCAAGTTATCTTTCTTGTCTGATATATATGTACAGTTTGCCAAATAAGTTTTGCTAATTTTTCAAAGAGACATATTACAATATTAGTAGAAATTATTAAATTGAAATTATTCTAAAATGTTGTATTTGAAACCGCGCATTAGTTAAGACTGATCGCTGATTATTGTATTAAATGAATGGAATGGAATAATTTTACAAAATGAAACAACTAAAAATTCACATACTATATTCTTTTCACACGTAGTTTACTGTTATTTCACTGTTTTAGAATATGATTTAATGATAAACAATGCGTCTAATTATATTTAATCATAAACAAATCTTTTTCGTTATTCTTACTTGTTTTATTATATCTGTATTTGGCTAAAACTCCGTCGTATTATCTTTACTAAGTAATATTGCTAACAAAACCGGTCTAAATCGGTATCTGCATTCAACTAGAGATACACTAATGAAGAACACATTAGTGGAGTCATGTAAGACAGCTCGACGGGTACACACATGTGGTGCTTCGAGCGGAAATTCTGAACCCCTATAACTGAAAGAGATTCATCAATTTCTTCATGTAAATTAATTACAGGCCAGCCATTTCTCTCCACAGGTAGCTGTGAATGTAAGGTAACATTAAAAACAGATTAGAGCATTAGATTCACCCTAGGAAGTGTTTTATGCCCTTCGGCGTCCAAGTCTATTAATAGCCAGAAAGGCTGTTTGTGATTTTATCGTGGCCATTACTGCAGTCTAACTTCCTTCCTTCCATTCAACCATTTCCTTGCAAGTTATCCAACATGCACTTATTGAATCGTTTACTTATAAGAAGATTACGAAGTATTTACGGATCATAGCCTTTATTCTTGGCAATTTATTTGTGAAGAATTACTTGTGAATTATTTCCAATTAATTATAATCAGGTTAGTATATAGTAGGGCCAGGGGTTATGATGAAACTGATTGAATTCATATCTAAATGTAGCTTAAATGGCATCTAAATGACATGTCTGATAAGATCTAATGAATTTGAAACCAAAGCATTTTAGAATAATGTATTGTAGTCAGCTGTAGCACAGAAAATAACATTTAAACGTGAATACATTATTATACTAAACGATTATTGTTAATGTCAAAAACTCTATCACGAATTGGTTAAAGCTGGACAGTTGATTGAATCTCGATTTTCGATACAATCTGTCCAGGGCCAAAAATCTAAATTATTGATAAATTAATTTTGTTATTCGATATTAATATTTAAAAATCGCCGTTTTACGTTTATTACGAATACGTTTATCTGCCATCATTTTGATTTTCAATCCTGTAAATAGAATTCTTTAATGAGTACCATATTATACTTCCTTTGTTAGACTTGTTCCCCATTCGTTAATGGTATTGGACCACCACAGAATTTATGACACACAGAGTTTATCTTTCTTGATTATTGTAAAACTATTTTGCTACTGTAAAGCTTTTGTAAAAGAATGCTCTAACAATAACACCTCTTTATTAGAAGTGTTTCAGGTATGAATTTATCTAATTGTACTTTGTTGGAATAATTGTGACACGTTAATACCGATTTAATATCGATATTTCATCTTAGAATAATATAAATCAAACAATTAGGTGCCACTCATTTATCGCAACATTGAATGCAAAATCAATACGAAATGAATATTCGTGTATCATTCGAAACATCGCTATATCACACAGGAATTGGAAATTAATATTGAATACTAAACAATTATGATACGTATTTTTCGAGGATAAATTTATGTTACTTCAAACTGTTTAATTTATAGTTATTTGATCTATTTATTAACTTTACTATTTATAATCTTTCTATATTTATGAAATTATCGCGCAACTATAATTTTGATTTTAAACAGTAAAATCGATAAATTATTTTTTAATCGGATTTCAAATTATTACGCACGTGTCAAAAGAAGACAGAAGTATAGCTGTTCGAGACAAAAATGGACTTATTACCGACTTGTACATATTATATCTTGACATATCCTGCGAGGACAGTAACTAGGCCTATATATTACAAGCATCGTCTATATTTAGCCTGAACAATTTTGTCAAATATAATTTGCCAGATCACTGAATCAAAGACTTTGATATGTAGGAACAAGGAGAGTTATGTGGCCTTTATCATGTGAATCTGTGTCAATTCCATTCCTGCTAACAACGACAGGGAGGAGGGGGGAAGGTTGCTGTCCTTCTTTCTCAACATTCTCGCAAATGTCTCCCTGTATTTATATCCGCATTTTTATAGAAAGACGAAGATATGTATGTATAGGTATCTATCTTGCTAGACAGAAATGCTTGAACGTAGCTGTTGAAGGCGTTCGTTGTGTATATATACGGATATTTACGACGCATGCACAGTTCATTATTCAACATGTTTAATTTACATATAGACTGGAAATGCTAGCTAAATACTTATATTATACTGTTCGCCATTGAAATGCCATCATGTATGATAAAGATATTAAAATGTAATTCTCTCCTCGTCCTATGTATGTCCTATATCAAAAGGTAGGACAACACTATGACATTATTTTAATATGTTTGTATCATATTTATAGGTAAGCATGGAGTTAAGCTTTTTTATAGTTGAAATGTGGATATGAACAAATTTGAAATTTTGCAGATGCAAACACTCGATTTCTCGAATCAAAAACTGCCTATTATATATAGTAAAAGGTTTTTAACAACATTTCAATTGCATTAGTTTCACGAAGTGCTTATTTATATCCGACAATCGTAAAAGTGGTCAAATGGGAATATATTTAATTTAACATATATTAAGAGAGATTTAGATGAAAATAATGAACTAATTGTATTATAAAAATTATTTAATACTTTATTCTTCACTAAGAATATAAAGTGTCATTCTCATTTTTCATTAAGCGAGTTTAAACATTACAATGGCAGAAATAGAATAGTTTCTTTAATTATGACATTGACATTATTTTTAAGTATTTTATTATATTTTCTAAATTAATTTTAAATTGCTTTTTTAAATTAAATTATATAATAAATAATATTCCTACTATAATTTTTTTATTTATTTAAATTTCTTATAATACAAGTATTACACATAATATATTCACAATTGACCTAATGTTACCATTTTCGATATTTTTAATTATGCAATCTGTTTGTGAATCGATTTAGTCGTTACCATAGAGTAAAGATTGATAGAGTTCCAACTCTAATAGCATTCATTTCAACCAATACTATTTACGATACCTAAAAGTCTTAATGAAAATAATCCTTTAAACAATTATTATTCACAAATACTCAATAAAACTGTCTTTGGTGGGTATAAATGTAATATATTGTTAGTCAGACCACGTAAGTTATTTCTGATAAGTCGAAAACAGCCATAAGTCTCGAAAATAATTTATAAGTAACATTTTATACTACTGATATCTAATTTAGTGAAATTTTATTGAAATAAAACAGTTTTCAAAAATGTACAATTAAATGCACAACACGATACTCATGAACTCAGTAAGAGTTGAAACTCCGTCAATTATTTATTTATGTCGTTACAATATAATTGTTTCCATGGTTATAATAATGAAACCGCTTTTTAAATAAAATGCAATTATTTAATCGTATTTAATTTTGTTAAATTTAGAATAAATAAATAAAAACAACTTTATTGATATAAGAACAGCTATAGTATAAAACGGCTAAATCGATTTAAAAATGGATTTGTTAATTAAATAGTTGGAAACGTTTACTACAGATGAGTCGTTAAAAATACTATACTATGTAGTGCTTGATATATAATAACAAATATTCTTGTTAAATAGTGTCCATATGTGTCGCTGGTGGAGCAGCATACTTCAATAAATATAGATTTTTCGATTTTCAATTCTACAAATTTCCATTCGATGGGCCTTCATTAAGATTCCAAAATTTCGGACAGTTTTATTAGATTAAAAATATATTGTGATAATTTAAAACATATTCCATGCGAGTACTTAGCACAAATATGCACTAAAATTTAAAAGATATAATGACGAAATTGGTAGAATATTTAAAATATAATACTGAGGAAACGATGCATAAAATATAAAATCTTATTCACCACAAAACAGGAATGAAATTTATTTTATTTTCCGACAGTTATGCTTATTTATACAAAGTCTAAACAATTTTCAAGTATTTCAATTTATGCTTAAGAAAAATCTTTATTTTGAATTTAGTGAGAGCGATTTTTTAGTTTCCCATTGAAAATTTAAAACAGTTTACTTAAATATACATATGTAAGAACGATAATTAATTAGAGAACTGCATAGTTCGAAATGGAATGTATCTAAATAAAATCAGCCTTGAATAATGATAATTTAATCGATACAGCTTTATTCATTAATCCATAAAATCAAACAAAATATATATTTTATTCAATACATTTTTATATATTGCCATATAACAACTTTTTTGTTGATTTATTTATAAGTAAAAAAAATATCGACAGTGAATATTTTCAGTATCATAGCAAACAATTATTTAATTATTTAACTGCAAACTCTAAAACAGCGTTTATATGTACATATATGTAAAAGTATGCTTAGCATAATTAACTAGGTACTTATTAATGACATGTTAAATTCATCCCCAACTTTTATTGAATAACACCGAATAACAAGAGTTAATTATTGATATTTAATGGCATTTGCGGCGCTACCAATTTTAGGGAAAATTGACTTTGTTAAAAGAATTTTTACGAAATCTTCGGTATTTACAATATTCATAGAAAACACAAATTATAGACTCACGATATTAACCATTTTTGTTCCAAATGTACACGGCACGTTTTCTGTTGTCCTATAGGAGTAAAATTTCACAGAAAATATTTTGACAATTTACACCGAAGCTTCCTCTCTGAAAATCAACCATTTCGTTTTTATCTCTTCAAACTTTGTTTATTAAGAAACAATTGTTTGTTACACACAAATGTACTCGAGGTAGAATATTTATATACAGCACACCAAATTCTGTGCTACCCATATCATCATACATTCAGGTACGTACTCGTTTATAATGTTTACTAATAATTTGGAGAAATCATAGGCGACCCAACTCTTGGTGATTTTGGGGTTCCCTGTTATAAGTTGCCCTGAGTTATAGCTGTCAGTACAAAACAGAGATTGCGGTTTAAGGTGGGATCGAGCGTCCGTCGGTCGTCATCTAGGAGGCAGTTGAACCTTCCTTTTATAGCGGTTAGCTCGGCTCTGAAGCAGTTATAGCGAAGTTACCACCTGGTGCTTGAGTAGTTTTGGAGGGTTTTCCGCTCGAATTGTTTGTGAAAATTTCAGTGAGCCTTAATTGAAGTTAATAACGAATCCATCATCCACATCTCAAGCCTGAAAGATTCGAGTTGCCTCCAGTTTTGGTGTTGGAACATATTGAAAGCAACTTTATTGGCGTCTTTACGTATCCAAGGTGGATATGGCATGTATGGAGAGAAGGATAATCCTATGTTGATTGAGTTTTGAGCGTTAGGGCTCCACATCTTTTGGAGTCCTGTCTGTTCGAGTGTTTTGTCCGAGAGATGCTTCCAATTCTGCGATCTACTTGCAGCCGTGGCTAGCATTGATCGTATTAAGGGTCGATAATCTGGTATTGTTTGACATAGTCTTGTTGTGATCTATACACATTGATATTTCAAAGGCACCTAACACACACTACGTTAAAAAATAGTAACTTTAAACGTTTCTGCATTAGAAGTTACGTACTATGTAATTAACAAATGATTGATTAAATACCTATTTATGCAGCTCAAACGCCTTTTTACAGCTTTTATTGCTTCACAGGAAATAAAAATGTCTTGCTAAGATGTCCTAAACAATATCTGTAATATATATATATATATATCTACTTGAGCTTGTAAGAACCTATATAATAGCTCGTCACTAAAAATAAAGGCGACAATAAACTTGTAGTTAGCTTTATGTGAACAGATGCGTTTTATTGATGAGAGCTCATAAATAATTCTCACACAAGTTAGACAGTATAAGGGAGCAAAACCCCCATATCAGGCAATAAAACACGGTTCAGGAGATACAATTTATATCCAGGACATGGATCCGTCAAAAGTTACCCTTCGCTTAGAAGCTCTTTTACTCCGTCAATTAGCCTGTCAAATAACTGTTTAATTATTGAAAATAATCCCATACTATAAGAGCCTTCGTTGCCTTGACAATAGACATCCAAGATCTTAAGTTAACATCGCTGCATCGCTGTGAATTCTGGTTGAAGTAAACAAAAATTAAGAAGACAATATTCTGATCAAGAAGTCCACGAAAAAATTTTTTAACAGAACGGTCGTCTCCATTTTCCGACAGGACGAAACTTCAATATTATCAATACGTTTATTTGGTTATTCGATGTTTTTTAATGATTTAACACAATAATTACAAAGATTTATTACTGATAATAAAAATAACCATCGGCTTTTACATATTTTATCGAAAATTGAAAATCGATTGTCGTTAGAATTGTTTAAGTTGTTATTAATACTTGTGGTCCATGAAAATGAAATATTCATTGCAATAACAATTAAAAGTAAATAATTTTAGGACAGTATTAGTGCTTACCTTAATTATCTCTATATTGATTAGCTATAGTAAACTGTTTTTATAAAAAGAACACACAATTTTTACCAGATTAGATTTTCAGCATTTATTTATAGATTTTAAAAGTCCTTTTGCCTGCGTAAAATGAAGTTAAATATCATTAATATCATTTTGAGAAAATTGTCATCGTTTTTGAACTTTTAGTTTTAAGTTTAAATTTTTATTTTTATTTTACTTTGATTTATTTAGATTTGGATTTCAGAATTTAAATTCGATTAAATTCTTTTCTTATCGATTCTGAGGGCAGAGAAATATTTGCTGCTACACTAGTTTATAAATTATATATGACATTGACTACACATCAGCAAATATAATTATACTACTAAGTGTATGACAGAGACACTTTAGGTATATAGGGGTAGGACATAGTGTGATGAATATTCTCTACCCATCCGTTTGACGTATTGTAAATCCAGCTCTATAGCGCAAAGGCGATGAGCATAAAATCGAATATGATGATCGAAGCAATATTATATTTAAGATGGTTATCTTCGTGTTTCCAAGATGTTAACGTTAGCAAGATCGATCATATATATATATGTATGAAGACAGAGTGAATAGTTATCTTGAGTTTAAAAGCGCGGTTCTAGAGATAGTGAAGGGGGAGATGCTCGAAATCAGGAGTTGCTCAACTTCTAGTCAAGAGCAAAACTTCATATATTGAAAAGCCAGATCACGGTTATAAATATAGATTACATATTTGTGTGTACTATTTACCTACAGGATGTCCTGAGGTCGCATTTACATAATTTATTAAATGGATTAGGTACTCGATCAACTGTAATTTATTCGATTCATGCACAGTGGATCATATTGGGAGTTATGATTTTCAAAAATTACTTTTTTTACACGTTTTATACAGCTTGATGGCATATAGAGTAATCAAACATCGAGTTTTCACTCTTATTGATGTTATATGCATCGCGCATTTGCTCATTTTGACGATAAAAAATCGATGAAGTTTGTATAAATGGCTGAGAAATAAGTAGTATTTTGTAATTTTAGAATAAATGATCGAGATTTGAACAATTTTAACATGTCACAAGATTCGACAAAGAAAAGTTGCAACTCTGTCTATTGAATTTCTACGCTTGTTGGCTTTATGAAATTTATAAATGGAAATCAAATTCCAAACAAAAAATTGCATTTATTCAATTTGTATGTTTTATTAAGTTTCTTTCTTCTGTTCATGTTGTTTATGTTTTAAAATGTTTCATATTCTTTGTGTTTTTCGATTCCATATATGTATATTATATTAGCTAATAGCGTCATTATTTCTATAATTATTTGTTATTATTCATTTTATCTAATTAATTATATTCTCGATTGTATGCAATTATCTGAAATATTTCTCCAATTCATTCATAAACATATTTTAAAAGCTAGTAGCCCGTTACAAAATATTGATAACACTAGTTGGTGAACGGCAAGATATTTCAATCTTTTAATTTTGTCGAAAGTCTTGTATAATATTCAGTATTCTTCTCTTGAAAAATTCACAAAATTCATAAATGTTAATGAAAAAGTTGCGCAATTCATATTAAAAAAAAATCATATGTTACAGGGTGTATATTACACTTTTATTATATACCTTATTATTTATACCTTATTATCAGAAGAATTAATATAATTTTAGTTTTAGGCATTTTTTCTATTTAAAGAGCCCTCTTGTAACAGAAATTTTACCCGATTAGGCATTTTAGTTAATTTAATCAATCTGCAAGTCAAAGTGGTGGGCAACAATATGACTATCTACGATAAAAATGAGTGCTTCATAACAAAAATTTCACTCATGTAATGTATTTCTTTTTGATTGACAGGCCATATTAATTATTAGTCTATGATATAGATTAATATAAACCTCTTAAAAAATAAATATTTATTTTATGATATGACGTTACTGAAAAATATGTAGAAAACTTTCTAAACGAAATTCATTGAACAAGATACCTGACCACATATTATTCACGGATAACAGTTTATATTCCATTTATAGATACCCACCTAGCTATTAGAAATTAAATTTCATCGCTGTATCACCAAAATATTTAAACTTTTACCATGACAATAATTCCGGAAGTATACACATTTTTGTAATAGAAAAAATTTAAAATTTGACATTTTGTTACATATTCCTGTATAAAGGCTTAGCTTATTACCGTATTTCGCTTTCGATTAGGAGAGTTACTCTGTAATCCAATGGTTGACAGAGAAATCTATGTACCAAGTCTAGGTAACAGATATATATATACCGTCTGTGGATAAATATCATAGAAATTAATCAATATTATGAAAAGTAAATCAATAATATAAAACAAAAATCGATAGAAAAAAAAACATGTCAGGATTTTAGTAGACATTTTCTGTAAAGTAATATTCCAAAGTGATAAGAATTGTTCCATAAATAATTGTTGGAAATAAATAATATTTTACAATAATCAACCCTTTGAAACCCTTCCAAAATATTTGGTGTCTATATTTGAATCATTTTAAAAATTTTACGGCTAGATTAAATTTAATACGTAGAATTCATTCTGATTATTTTTAAAGAGATGTTAGGAATTATAACTTCAAACTTCTGTTTTTTAACTTAATGAGTATAACGTACAATAAATATATCACCTGTCAACCTCTTTCTATGAATAAGTTACTTTAAGAATTTTGGTCATGTTGGTGGTTTCACGAATCGAAAATAACGAACATTAGATCATTGACTAATGGCAGATCGTACATATAATTTCGTCGGATTATTTAAAGTTTGATGTATTTGAAAATACCTTCTTGAGATGTTCCATTTTTTACATTTATTGTATTCCAATAATTATCAAACTAGTCTTTATTCTGCAATAATATACATATTTTATTGCTCATAAATGATTGTTATATTTTTATTATAAATCAAATATAGTTTCTTCTGTTTACCGTTTATACTATTTTTAATACGCTTTTGAAGAAAACAAGAATTAAAGCCAATAGGTATGATAAATAAACAATAAAATTGTAAACTAAATGATATGTATTAATAAATAAATGACGTCCTTCGTGATATTTTCCTTTTTGTAAATTATTTATTAAAAATAATACTCATTACCTATATTATAATTCATATTATAGTTATTCAATAAAATTGTTATTCATGCATTCATAAAAATTCAAGCATAATACGTAGCTAAATATTCATCAATTAGTTTTTTAACATAATCAGATAATTAGCATTTTACCCCATTTGTTCAATAATATACTCTCATTTAGATAATTGATTTTATAAGGCAAATGGCATCGTATTACCATGACGACGAACTAATTCGTATTGTCTCTTCGGTCGTTTTGAAAACTGGTATTAAGCTGTATATTTCAGATTAGGGCCTTCAGATAAAAAGGCACACGACCTAATTTAAACTAATAGATATGGCGAAAACTGGCAGCTTACATTATCACTGAAACGAGTGTTTTGGGGGTAAACTAAAAGAAAATACTACCGGAAGAGATACATTTGTGGGAGTGACGGGAAGATTGTAGGTAAACGAATTCTATTGGTCGAGAGTATTTGAGTGGATCTTCCCGCTTTATACAAAGAAAATAGCAAATATAAAGCGGTTCCCCCCCTTTGTTTATGGCTACAAAGATGACAAATCTCTTCTTGGAATAATCTTTGATATGTGCCGATAAGCAAGCGGTCTTGTAAACCTCCCACACCCCCATCGTCTACCTTTGTGGCTCCGCAGATATAGTTTGTCGTGCTTGATTAACATCAAAGATGATCCTTGTCTCTTCAATTCTGTCTTTTGCGGTCTAGCATTGTTGAGAGCAGCACGAAGTTTGTGCACAAAGAGCTTAAGATATAAGTAAGAATTCCGTTTTTTTTTCATCTATCCCTTTTTTGTTGTATACGCAAGAGAAATTTAAATTTGGCCTTATAAAGATTATAAAGATTTAAAAAAATGTTTCTTGTTAAAATATTTAGTTTAAACGTATAGTTTTGTAGGCAAGTGAGACCATAATTAGAGAGAAAATAGGAACTAAATTCGTACTCTTATACATAGAAGGCCGTGCTTTCCACCCCTCATCTAAATATATCTCCTATATTTCAATCCCCTTTCATGTACTTATACTTATTACTATTCTTAGTTATACAAGAACGAATGCTTAGCTTATAATGTGTCAATTTTGCGACTTGAAAAGGTTTTCCCCCCAACGAAATATAGTACAGATTTTTGACTTCCTTTACAGTCCAAATTTCACGAATTATATTAATGACGTACAATTAGAATGTACAAAAAATAAAATTTTCATTTTATTTCATCTAAATAGCAATGGTATTTTACTATACAGACTCTAAATATATAAAAGTGAGTTTTCGTTTAAATATTTCCGCAAATTGGAAATGATTTCTGTGACCTATTTTTAATATTTTAAAAGGACATATTATTATAGATAGGTAGGTACGTACAACATTTATAAGCTTATAAGCGTATAAGGTATTAGAATATTAAATAATTGACTGTATTACTGTTTGTGTTAGCTATGCCTTTAGTATGTCTTCTTCCCTAATAAAGAATAGTTTTTCCTGATAATTTATTGTGCTTCACGTCGACCAACTCAAGAAGACTACAAAGCTTTCTGAATATTATTAAATGACACACTCAGCTTTAATCTCATGTTTCTTAATATAATTTAAATTACCGGTATAAATCATTCATCCTTGGATCTAATCTTACAAAATATATTAAATAAACTTTTAGTCCAAGTCATTGTGCTAGAACTCTTTTGCTATTCATTTTAATTATGATAATCTATCAGTTTCACTTGGAAACCGAAGTAGCTATATTTACGTTGAACTCAACTAATGAAATTCAACCTGACTGCTTTAATTATATGAGTATCACCGGCATCGATGTACACCAGCGTAATAAACACACAGAACGCGATTTAAAATCTATATAATTTGAAGAATATTGAGAGTCTATTTATAGAAATGAATGAAAATACATAGTTGTATGGCAATCAAAGTTATTCCCATCCAAACTTAATGACATTTAAGATTTTGATTAATTTCAGGATTTTCAACAAATTTAGTGCACATAATTAAATAATTTTACGATTGGGAAGTATAAGTAACACACAAAATAAAATCAATAATAGGCCATAGAGTAAAATTACAGAGAGCAGTCATTATTAGTGATTTTATGTATGTACCTATACAGTTCATATTGTAAAATATAAAAGAAAAATATTCAATTATTTTTGCATGAATTGTACAAAATGGTGAATAAATAGAGTATAATAATTCAAGAGCAGAATGCAAAAAACCATATTAATTCGAGGATTTCTTTCAAATCGTAGAGTCGAGCTTTTCAAACTTATTTTTAAATTAATAAAGATATAATGAATATTTTTAAAACAACTACACAAGTGGGTTTAAAACCTTATTTTGATCGATTTTGTTCACTTACATTTATTTCTTCTTAGAATTGATTGGTTCAATTTTTATATAATTATTTTCGAGTTGGCGTAACTCCTCAAGTTTTGAAATAGCTCCTTGAAATTTGAAGTAGCTCCTCGAGTTAGGACAGTTTTGCACTCCACCCTTAGAAACAAACGTTCTTTAAATAATACAATCTAACATTCAGAATACATTTAGTAAATGTTATTACATACATTTGAAATACAGCTGAAATAAATTTGTTTTCTTTATTAACACGATATATTACGTTTAACGTAGGTATTAACTGGAGAAACAAAATTTAGAGTGGTTGCATTAAGTTGAATAATATACTTTTAACCATAGAGATGAATAACTAGCTAGAGATGAAATTAGCTAACTAACACTAACACTGCCGGTAACAAATTGATTCATTCCAGAAGTGAATTACTAGTTGGCAGCGCAAAATATACAATTGAAATATTGCGAAATTCTAAACGGCTAATTCGACTACTTTTTTTATGAGTAAGCACGAAATTTTTAACACGAAAGAATTTAACATATTTTATAAAATTACTGACTAAGCATTCATGTCTCTAAAATAATTAAAGATTATATATTTTAATTAAGAAAAAGTGGTAGACATTTTAAAACATGGAAGATTTATTAAATATAAATAAAAAGGCTCATACTAGTCATAAGAAGAAATATAGCAATATAATAAAATGCTTTAAATATAAAATGGGTGGGTTTTGTAGATTTATTCGAGTTGCCAATTTAAGTTTATTTATTTCTATACTTTCGACAACATTTTGTCACAACTAACAATATAATGCCCCCGATGTTATCAATAAAAAGATGATTTATTGACAGTAATATTTATTCACTGGTATAATAATATTGGTATTTTAATAATAAAACGTTGCTCATATCGCCGCATCGAATTTATGAATATTGCCCAATCCGATTTCCTATAATACTAAATCCGAGATCGTGGTATCCATGGAAATTAAAGTATAATCAATACTTCCCTCCGTGTAAATTTCACCTAAATTTAACCAGAATTAATGTTTACATTTTAATACAACTTCATGCTGAGAACAACATCCTTATCGATATCATTTATTTGCTCTGATTTATAAATATAAAAAATATGTTACATCTTTTAGCGCAATATTCACTATTATGTATCCGCAAAGGCGTGATCACGTGACACACATTAAAAAAAGAAATTCACATCGGATAACAATCGGTTTTCTATTGCATAATAAAAGTTAAAAATTATTATACAATATTTTGTATCCACTTTTAAGTAAAACAATATTTTCCATATTACAAAGCTTTTTTACTACTATACATGCAAAGTTTCCAAACTCTAAATCTACTAAAATGTTTAAAAATTAAATTAACTTCACATTAATTATGATACTATTTACATTCCTGGGTATAACTTGTATATATTATTTACCTAAAATGATGCATAAAACTGGGGTTTACTTAACAGTTATTTTAAAGCATTTTGTGTAATAATAGGTTATATAGAAACAATTATATATTTGTAATACTGTAATACAATTCAATATGCTTGTTTAAACATAGCACTAATTTTATAAATAATTTTACTATATTAAACTATAATTATATAGATTGTAATTTGATAAAAATTATTCTGACCAATAATATTATTATTTTAACTTTTGCAATACTACTTAAAATTGTACGAGTAACGTTAATAATAAAAATTTAAAGAGCTAAAATATCTTGAAAATCCTGAATTAGTTTTAACAAATATATTTACTTCTCAGCTTATTTTCTATTTGCCAACGGGAATAATTCTTCGTTAAGTGATAGGCATCTAATTTGTTTACATACATAAGGAATTGATAATAAGCATTTCAGATCATGAATATAGATAGGTATAGACTTAGTTTCACAAATATGACCCTAATAATATCAGTAATAGTTTATTTAAAGTATATTTATATCTATCTATAGAAATAAGAGGTAAATAAAAATATATTTTTTTAGATAAATTATTGAGATTTCAATAATTTTAACATGTCACAAAATTTAAAATAAAGTTAGCTGCATTTGTGTCTAAAACTTTTATAGCATAGTTAATATTTTATACGTTTGTTGCAGAAGTAATGGGAGTTAGTCAAGAGACAGTTTTTCGAAGTTATCGAGCATTCGTTGAAGCTATTGTCAAACGTCACATACATTTAATTACATTTGATGATATCAGACATATTCAGGGGAATTTCAAATCTGCCTGAAATCTGTGGTGTTATTGATTGTACACATATCAAAATTATACGATCTTCTGCTTTAAATATCTCCCATGATGCGTGACTTTTGGCCCACCCTGTATATACAACTTTCTATTCTATGCGAAGCTTGCGTTAATAGTTTTGTAGCATTAATTGGCGCAAGATATTTTTACCTAAATTCCCAACAAAACCAATCTGAACAGGCCTTGTTTATATGCAATTTACTTTCAATAATAATCTCCGAAGTCTTTCGTGATATATGCTATTGGAATGTGGAATCCAAATCGAGGTTTAGATTAAAAAAATGATATTGAAATGATTAGTTAGCTAGCTTTGTTACTTAATAACTGATTTCATTGAAGTATGTTTATAATTAATTATAGACTTGTTACCCATATTTTTGACAATTAATCTCGCGGTATATTCTTCTGTTTTTTTCTTCATTAATGTGGCATATTTGAATGCATAAAAATCGATTTATTTTCGTAATATTGCAATGTTTAGCGAATTTTATCAATTGTTGAGCTTTCATATTGATTATAATTCCGCCAGTTGTTTACATATGAAATGTACCCAAATCTTTCGGCTTTACCAGTCAGACTGACTCTTATTTCTTGCTGTTCTGTCTTCTTCTTTCTGCCCTTCTTTCTACGTCTTTCACTGGTCAGTACATGGAAAAGTATGTTTCCCCACAAACTACTTCTCCATGACGTCTCGCACAACATGGCTGTTTGTGATATCTTATTTTGACTAAAATGTATTATTACAAGCGTCGAATTAATGTGAATCTCTTAATGTGATTTTAGGGAAGTTTTGTGGGATTTAAAAAAAATTAAAATGTCAATCTCAAGGAATTGACGTAGGAGCAGGCCCAATATATGGAACATACTCTGACTGTCTGTCTGACTTTTAGCTTTTTAACTAGATTTGTATTGGAAAAATTGATATTTTGATGTCATAAATTGACAGGCAATGTTATGTTCCTAAATGAAGAATGCATTGATTAGGGCGCCTCTTGCATAGATGTGCATAAGTGTAGATTTGTAGATATACATACATGCGTACTGTACATACAATACACTAAGTTCCAGGGTCATAGGTACTGTGATTAAGCCTTCATTTCAAAACAGCCATTTGAGTAGGAATAAAATAGTTTCCTTAATAGTTTGCTTTGAATTTTTAAGATCTCGTTGTTTTTACTTTAATTACAGCATACAAATAACCATACCGATGGCATTGTTTGAGATTTTGTCAATTTTAGGATGTAAATATGTACATAATTTATTTGATTATGGGTAAAATATAGGTAAAACTATACTTCTGTTTGTACATTATTATATTTATGACTTATTCACTGTAAATTATTGTGTTATCTTCATCTATTTTTAAATATATATTTGATTCTATGAAAATAATTGCTTTATGAATTTCTGTTGCAGAGTTGTGAATTGTTATATAATATGTAACATCACTGAACTATTTACGGGCTAGTTATTATGTGCATGCTTATTGCGAAGTTCTAAATTTTTAATTTGATACTCTGATTTTGTAGACCAAAATACATTATAAAGACTACTTACAAATTAAAGCTATAATTAAGATAAGACAAAAGTAAATATTACAAGCTTAGTCTGAAGTTCTAAGTAAAATATGATGTCATTTTTACTTGCATTTTATTAACGTGAAATTTTGATCGTTTTGTAATACACATACATATAAAGAATAGATGTCCAGGCTGTTTAGGAATAAGTTTTGATTACACGAATGTTTTGAAATGTTAATCCGGTTGTGTTTGAGTAGTATTTCAATAGCTAAATCAACTGGGACTAGTTGAAATTGAGCAGAAAATACGCAATGTTCTCACCTAACGTGATTGAGGTTACACGGAATATTTGTGGTTAACTGAAAATAATTATAACATGCTTAGCAATTGTCATGAGTCTTGTAATGTATGCATATTACCAATACAATTTGTGAAACGATTATAATTAGTTGAATAAATTGATGTAAAATATACCTTACTCGTATTAATATATGTATATGAAGTTGTTATGTTTTCTAATATTACTTATCAATTTGACTGAACATTGGAGCAAAAATTGGTTAGCGATATTTTTTGCTCGACAATTACAGTTTAAAGTATTGTCATTTAGATGATAAATAAGACGATTGTGGATCTGAATAATATTTTAATATTTATATGTGTAACGAATTGTACAGAGATATATTTATTTACGAGGACTGACAGTAGATCATTTGCTTGTTTTCTTTAGTTTGAGTAATTTCCATGGAGTCCTCTTAATTTAATTTAATTATTTAATATTATTAATAATAAATGTTATCAAATATTATTTCTAAATGTGACATATTTTCTTCGATTCAGTTTAACATTAAATAATGTTATCGATTGAATGTTTAAAACTCATGTCATCTTAATTTTTAAGATGATTGACATTTGATTTCTTCTTTCAATGACAACGAGTTTAAAAATAAATAATACGATTATTCCGCCCAATAATGTCTTTAAGAGTAAAATACAATGAATTTTGTTGATTAAATAAACAGAATAGCAAATGGTAAAATGTAGATAACTTTCTAAAGATTCCCAATTGTAGAATTTGAATAAATATATGTTACTTAAGTTAACCACTTAACTCAAATTAGACATGCGATTATTAAACAAAAATCAAAATTAACTTTTATCCAAACCAATTATTTCTATATTATTTGATAGGTTATAGTCTTGCCGCAAAGTACCCTCCAGTTTGATGGAAATCCAAAAATCATATTAATTGCTGAATTATATATATTTTATTCCAGGATTTCTATTTAGCAAGAGTTTTGTTTGCAGGTTATATATACTGTTTATACAAGGCAAAAACGCGCACGTCTACTTTCTTTTATTACGAGTTCTGTATCTACTGCTTTGGTCCTTTAATGTAATAAGTCAAAAACTGAAGGCAAGGTGAGTGATACTATATATTATTATGATTATTAGGCTTACGTTACCGATACTTATTGTTTCCGTAGTACGGTAGACTTAAATAATCTACGCGTACAGTTCGAAGGTAGGTGGACAAATTACATGGAGAAATAAGGGTTTATATAGTAAAATATTTCGGAACTTGTTCCATCCAGGTATGCTGAGAATGCCAGGTACACGTAGACGAGAACAAACTCCAAAAGGTGAAATCAACACGTTTCACATTAGTTACATGAATAAAATTACATAATAGAATAAAGTACGTAGAGGATTGGTTTTAAGCAAGATAAGTCATGGTATATACATAATATATAAGTTACAAAAGATAACAGAAAAACTGGTTTGGATATGTATGTCCCTCGATTATATTATAGGGTGGTCATGCTTTACACAAGTGATCACACATATAGGAAGTGCGTTCTTGGTAACACGTGAGCACACTCAAAAACAATTTGCACTCCTGGAACATAACACTTCAGTAAATAATACTCAAGAAGCAAATGTTTTAATCGGTCAAATTAATATAGAAATTAACAAGGGAAATTCAACTTTATACACTCCGAAAAATATATGCGAAGGGTGATAATGAAACTGTGAATCTTATTTATGATATTCACTTAAATATTCTTTAAATAACATTTAAAATATAATACATACTAATAAAGATATTCAAATTTACTGAGTTAACTGTTATATTGAAACTTTTAAAGTCAGTCAACCTTTGAAATAATTGCAGTCCTTATTTTTTAAACAGTAACTACAAATACAGTGAATCTGTATTACACGTCCACTTTGTAATGTTATCTTTGGTAAGAAACAGTACAACTATATTGGAGTTCCTGTAAGTGGTCCACGTTGTAATGTCATCATTGGTAAGAACCAACTCATTTTTATTGCTATATAATATGCATTGAATTGTCTGTGTTTATATAATATAATATAAATAATGGTAATAATAATATTAGTAATATACCAGTTTCCTGCATTAAATTATTTTTCGATTTTTTTAACGTTTTTATAATTGAGAAGATCCTTGATAATTGTGGTGTGGTTGAGGCCGTCAGCTTTTAATAGTGTATATAGGTATATAATATATATGTATATTTAATAGTATGGCAGTGCTTAATTTTCCAGGTGCTAGAAAATTAAAATTTATACTAAAATTCCGGCACCAGAAATTTAAAAGTATGTAATACTAATATTATTAAATTTATTTATTAATCGAACTATTTTATTTTAATAAACATCCATATTACTATTGTTCATCATTTGTTTTTTATTGATTTGAAATTTCAGATGCTTGAAATTTAGTATTTCTTTTAATTTTCTGGTGCCGGAATTTTAGTATAAATTTTAATTTTCCGGTGCTAGAAATTTAAAACAAATACTAAATTTCCAGCATCTAAAATTTAAAATTAATCAAAAATAAATGATGAACAATAGTAATATGGGATGTTTATTAAAATAATATAGTTCAATCAAGTGGGACGTTTTTAATAATGGCATAATGTCATATTAATGCATAACAGCTAATGGGACATTTTTATGCAATTTTAGTGTCTAAAAGAGCATTATTTAATTATATAGTAAAAAGATGATGCATAGTCTTGATGTTGTTAGTTTTGATGCATAGTCTTGATGTAGTTATAATAGTAAAAATGATAATGCATAATGCTAGTGGGACTTTTTTAATAATGAATAACGACTAGCAGGATAATTTTAGTAATGAATAACGGCTAGTCAGATGTTTTTGTTTGTCAGCTTAGAACATTTAAATTATATAATGTAGTGAAATCTTCTATATGTATACACAGTTCTCTTAATTTACAATACAAACAATTACTTTATAAGTTGTTTGATAATTTATACAATTTTTTGATTTTTAAACGAATATATTTATTGTACTAATTATTACATTTGTAAAAGTATATCTACAACTTTGCCTAAGACAATTAATGAAGGTGATCAATTTAATCAATATAAATAAAGGTGTATATCAATATATTTATTACAGTTTTAAAATATATAAATTACCATTTAAAAATTAAAAAAATGTCCTGCTAAATATCCCGCTAAATATCCTGCTAAACACCCAGCTAAAGTTTAATATGTAATAAATTGTACATATGAATAATATAATATTCTTATACTATAGGCATAAACATTGCATCTGGTCATTAAAATATTTATAGTCAGCAAAAGCTTCCAAAAAGTCAGCGGCTGGGTTTTAAAAAAAATGAACCCTGTTATAACATTTTGATTTTCTGCAAGTGCAGACACCAGTTCTATTTCTAATTGACTATACAAATATCTATATATAAATACCATTTCTGACAGACTATACATAGTCTATAGATAATAATAATATGTAACAAAATTAATTTTATAATTATAAAATATCTTAAATTTGTCTTAATTTATGCTATTGTTTTGTTATGTCATTAATAATTATGACATACTTCATACTATAGTCATAGATATGATTTATAATATATCATACTATATACTGACTACATGTAATTTACTACATTTAATATTTATTACAATCAAAATATAAAAAAGTTTTATATTATCTTTATTTAGACATATATACAGGCACAGGTATTATACTTATCACTATCAGTATATCTATCATAAAATAACTAAACTATAAACAACATGACATATATACAGGTATACCTAGGCTATATATTTTCAGAAGTTATGTAATCTATGCATTTTAGTTCATATAATTAATCTAATGCAAATACTTATTTTTATTATTTGCAGTTATATGTGGTATTTCTGTATATTATTTGCATATTAAACATTTTTGGCAATACAAATATTTGATACTTAAATTATTACTTATTCAAAATTAATTCCAAATTAAGTTTAAATTTAAATTTAAACATAATAGAAAAAAACTATCTATTCCATTCTTATTTATTTTCATTTATCTCTCTCATACTGTCAGGTACCATATTGTATACTCCATAATCCTTTCAACAACACTTATTAGATAGCTAATTTTTCATATTATGATATACTATATATTATATGTACTTACTCCCTTATCAATGTACCTTGATTAAATTTGATTGATTTATTATATTTCATTGTTACTATTAATTATGTGATTTAATGATCCAATTTCTATTTTACTCACAATAAATATGATTAGCAAATTAACAAAATTTGATAAATATTTAATATAGCATATATATAGCATTAAGATAGCATACAATAATTTGCAAGCATCATATAATTTTATATAAATGATTGATATAGGTATTCATTAACAAACATTATAATACAAACTGTACCTATACAACTAATCAAACAAATCATATTTGGTTCCTTATATAAAATATACTATTAGTATATTAATATAGCAGTATAAAAAGTCAATATGATGACAAATATTATTAACAACCACCCCAACATTCCAGACAAAACCATCCATCAACTGATCCCTTTGATGAGTATCCAGTGCATTCATAGTAGTACCATTCTAAACACCTCACATTCTACATTTCTCAACTTCCAGTCATTGACCTTCCCATATGATAAACATCTCCACAAATTTTTCTTAATTTTTTCCTAACTATATAATGTGTAACTATATATATATATGACATAATTTTTTAATCTTAAAAATTAAAATTTCATTTCAAATAATATCCATAGATGGTTTTGTTATTATATGATATTACATATGATGATATGTGATATTTATGTTATTTTTATATTATATATTATATAATATAAATATTTAGAAATACATATATAAACTATAGGTATCTATTTATTAATATTAAAATATTAAGTTTATTATAAATTTTAAATTATGCATATATAGCTATAGAAATATTTTAAAAATATATTATATACATGTTTAAAGAATATATATAATTAATATCTATTTATTGATATTAAAATATTAAGATTATTACATTTATTAATAAGTTAATTTATACATAATTAATTATACATAATATAAATATAACAAATTTATTATAAATACCAATAAATAATATACAGATAAGTATAGAGTTTATGTATGTAAACTTAAAAAATAAAATTTCCATATAAAATCCCAAATACTTTTATTTACAAATAAAGAAAGAAGTCTATGGTGAGCACACAACCTAATAACAGTCAATGTATCAGGTTAACAAATTATATATGATTAATGTTAGGAATATTGGTTAAAAATTGTTCAAAATATTTATTGTTTATAACTCTCTGTCTCCATATAAATTAATGGAAGTAAGAAGGGAATAATGCATCTGATGTCCCAAATTGCCAACAGATATTATGCTTGGTGGACAACCACATATTTCCTATGTTTTGCATGTGGACTTCAAGATCATTTGGATCTACAAAGTACTTTTGGTGTACCAGCAGCCTTCAAGCACCTGTAGATCATCTGTAGTGACACTCTTTCTCATCATTGTTGATGTAGCTGAGCAGCACTACATAACTGCTGGTCCAAAAGCAAGTCTACAAAGAAGTTAGTTGCTTCTTGGGGTAGTCTTCTTGGGCCTTCCTGGCTTCTTGTCTGGCAGCTTCTTCCCTTGCCTAAACTCATTGATCCACCTGTAGATTGTCTTTTGGGTTACCCTTTACTCAGTTGAAATCATAGCTACTGGCATTTCAGGGTGGGATAAACTGATTGGCAGTCCTTGCTTAAAAGCATTATTCTCTTTTAACTTGCTCCATATCAAAAACTGTAATGAACAGGCAATTAGAAAATGTATATTTAAATCATCTAGTAGCATAGAGTACAACAAATTTAATCTAGCATTTTGATATTCCTATCTTGGAACCAATCAGATTCATTCTTAAATCAATATGAAATGCTTCAATCTGAGTGGACTTAAATGATTATAAATATCAGCCAATGCTAGTTCCCTTTTACAATCATGCCATAACACATTTCATTAGCATAGTATGATGCACTTGAATTTAACCAAGACACAAATGCTTAGCTAACTAATCAGAGTTTGTGTCATTTATTTTAGAAAATAGTGTATATAGTATGTAACAAAATTATTTTTTAAACTATATCTTAAATTAATCTTTATTTAGACAAGTGTACTGGTGTTAAGTATCTTAAAATAACTAATCATCTGTACCTACACCTGCTCAGAAGCAATGTGCACATATTAAATTCATAGATATTGCTTGATAATATCGTTATGGTGTATTACAATTTCACAACATTTAAAGTCATGCCACATTATAAAACTTTGTTAAAATCTGAATGCTATATAATTCATTCAAGAGGTGCCATACATAATAACTTTCAAATGTCAGTTTAATTCTACTCTTCAAGGGAAGGAAGCATCCTTGTTATTTGGAATATCCCACATCAACATCAACATCCTCACTCTCAACTCTCCTGGACTGTCTCCAACTATATTATATGCCATAGCAAGATGCATAACTTTTTTGTTTGTTTGCAGGATGTTCCTAATTCTAAGCTGTTAGTGTTCATAATTCTACACTTAATTCTAGAATGTACTGTTTTCTCATTCTGACAATGTGATATATTATAAAATATCTTGCTTTTTTATATTTTGCTAATATACAGGCTGGCAAAGGGTAGACATTTTTAGAAAATTTTAGAAAAAGTACTGCAAAATTTATTATATAGAATTTTACACAGTTGTTTGTCAAAAGAAACAAAATAAGAATGGAACTGAACAAAATAACATGATAACACACTGGAAATTAACTCACTTCCAGTGTAAATGAAATTTGATTGGCTGTTGAGTTCTATTAATATTATGTTACTAAAATACCAGGTTATACTGATAAATTACTGTATGGTGAGAATGTAGGTCATATTCTAGTTCACAAAAAGGCATGGATCCAAACTGACTGCATCCTTTATATTCTCCAAAGAGGAGATCCACATTTGATGAAGATCCTTCTGATGGACTAGCAGTTCTAAATGCTGGTATGCTGAGTGATGTTGTGCACATGGATTCGAAAGAATGTATAAGTTATAACTTTGCTAAACTGTCTGTATGAATGATGTCACCAGCGAAGGCACAAATACTTGTGATAGCCAGAGCAATCAGTTCGGCATTGTGTTACAATGGTGAAGGGAAACACTCTTGGAGGTATGTTTGGCCATTCTGCATGATGGCTAGTGATTAAAGAGTGGCATCTGTTGTCCAAACTGTAGTAGAGAAGGGTGACATTTGATGGGGAGCCTGTTCCACTCATATATATTTTATTATACAAGAAAGTATTCATATATTTACACGAATTGGCGAGTGGAATAGTATACAAGGTCTGCTGGAGATCTATCTTTCAGAGACATATATGTTGAGAAATAGGCTATCTGTCTATAATTTGTACTGGAGGTGGTAGAAAAACCGAGGTTTTCTAGTATGTGCACACAAATGTGAGTAATCAATGACTAAGAAACTCTTTTGGTCGTTTGGTACAAGAAAAGGTAATGAGACAAATAGTTGATGGTTTGTCCATTGCTTTTGTATGAAATCAGTGTCAAGTGAACTGTTAATGGTATTTGTGAGAGCTGGTGTGACTGTGTGATGTACATGGGCCGAATGGGCCTTGTGTGCAAATATCATAGCACCATAAAGGTAGATTGATGCTGATGATTTTGACATAGGTATGAGATGAGCAAAGGAAGGTGTGAAAGAAAGCTGAGCTGCTACAAAACAAGGAGGCAGTAATTTACAATCGGAAAAAGCTTGGATCAGAGAAGCAAATTCTTCATTATTGACAGACACATCTTGACCCTCTAAACAAGGATCATGGTCCCCTTTGCCCTTGTTGCCTGGTTCCTTCTTGTTATCATCAAATCGTTGTTTCCTTGCAGAATATCTGAGATACCTGACACCTGGATTGGAACATGAGAGCACAACACAGTGCATGAGAGGTCTTCCAACAACTCTGGCCATGTGATTGTAGCTAATGTCGATTATGTAGTAGAGGCCTGTTACACTAACCAGCTATGTAACTGGTGCAGTAAATGAAGTGTGTCATCAGTAGAGTGGCCCAAGAGGAGAGACACCAATGACTGGAGTGATGGTGGTGAGGGCCCGAGGGGTGTGCTATGTCATGGTACGTTGGGCCTATGAAAGTGAATGCAAATCCCACTGACTTCCAAGCTGTGGCTGGAGTCGGACAAGTATCCTGGTTGGGGAATGTGCACTATCACCTCCGAATCATTGGAGATGGGCAGAGATATTATTGGCATTGTGTTAATGGAGGAATGTTTGGCAAAGAAGAAATTGTAGTTAGGTTCCTGTGCTTGCAAGTCTGGCATCAATGTACTGATTCTGGGAAGGGAAGTGAAGTGAAGGGCCGTGTAGGACTTTTGTAAATAGTGAATACAAAATAGACATCTTTAGCTACCAATTCAATACAAACTATCATACAAATAATGATCCATATAAAAATCCTTCACATTTTCTCAAAATAGCATTATTAACTGTAAACATATATTTTCCTATGTATATAAAAACAAATCTCTAAGAAAATCAAAATCGATCTATATCTCTAAATTATATATAAAACGAACCCAGTTTCAACAAGATTGTGAATTTGTGATGGGCTATGAAATATATTTATATAGGCCTATGAAATGTTATATAACATGCTTTATGCATTTTGATAGCATATATAGACTAATATACCACTGGAAAAACTGTATTAGTGTATATCTAATTGATTCAAATTTTTACAATTTGGTACCTGGCCCTAGCACCTTGGATGGCTCCAAATTCCTTGGATGGTATGGCCATCACAGACCTGTTCACAACTACGCTTTCGCCGTAGTTTCTACGGATTTGACACCCAAACTACGGAACTACGGAAAGGTGGCGAAATACTACGCATAATCGTTTTTCTTTGATTGAAAAATAAAAAAATTGGTGCAAAATATGAAATAGTATAGCTACCAATATATAATATACCTAGATAGCTACCTCCCTTATTACAATGAACTTTATCTGTTTGCACAACGTCTCTGAACGATAGATATGATATAGGGAGACTAGTATACTGAAAAGGTAAGAATAGATGAGAAAGGATTAGGTAAGAAAGAATGAGTCACTCGATTGCTGAGTACAAACTTTAAGCAATTTTTCATCACTGGTTTTGCTTTACTCA
>JAYRBW010063108.1:0-29983 GCA_036023295.1 Invenusta paracnida
ACTGTGAATACTAAACATAACTTGAGATAGATTTCAAGTGTGAGTTCAGTTCGAGTGACGTCTGTGAATACGGGGGTAAGAGAAGAATGTCGCAATATTCACACACAAATACACTATTAGCTAAATTAGAACGTCAACTAGAAATACTATGTAATGTCCGAGAGGAAAAACCTGTCCAGAAACTAAGTTGCACAAAGATAAAATCTTCATGGAAATTTACTCCTTATCAAATTTAACGTACAATATATCAATACACACCACTGGTTGCCCAAATTGTGCGAAAATGGCAATTCAATTGCAATTCTATATACAATTAATTGTAATTGAATTGCAATGGATTGCAATTAATTGCGCAAAAAAATTTGAATAGAATCACAGAATATATTAATTGCAATTAATACAATTGTCTACAAATAAAATTGCAATTATCGCATAAACAATAAATTGATTAATTTTTTTATCAGTAGCATTAAGCTTTTGGTAGTGTACCTATATAATATATTTATTTCACCACAAAACATGAATTAGAAATAGATACATAAAATACAGTTACATACTTTGTTTTCCTTACATAAAATATAGTTAACAAGAAGTACCTACATGTGTAATTCTAAAATATGATACATAGTATGCAAATGATTAGATTACAGGATTATTGAAAGAAAATAGTATTTTGGAGTATGTATAATGGATGATTTCTTTCACCCACATATCTTTCATCCATATAAATAGAATTATAAGTATTTGTGTTACTATTAGCTTTGCTATTGTTATCTTTGATTGCATTTTTAAGAACCTCTCCAATTGGAGCAAAATATCTATTGATTTCTTCCGCAATTTCTTATCTTCAGTTATAGTTCCATTTTTATTAGTTTTTTAATAGTCATCTGATTTTCTTTACTTATTGGCTTAATAATTTCATTGACAATTTTCCAAGTTTTTTGCATGCATTTTTTATCTGTATCTATTTTAGGTTTAAAGTATGAGTTTTCAGCTTCTTTTATGCATTTATCATACATTTGTTGGTATTGTTTATACCTTAGTTCATTATTTATTCATGAAATAAAAATATGTAGTAAAATAATAGTACAGGATAATATATATGTAAAACAGTTTACACATTAGTTTCGAGTATATACGTTCAAGTAGTTATGCGTAGGTATGCGCATTAAGCAGTTTTACTAATTATACTAACAAACAGAATCACATGGTGAAACTAATATAAATGTAGGTTCATCACTATTATGTACAAAATAGGAAACAACACATGAACATACAATTTCATTGATAGGTATGTGAAATAAAGTATCTGAATACTGACATAACAGAAAATATTCAGCTCTAAATTTATTAACTAAGTGCACTACATTATGATCAATATCCAAAGCCTGTGGCATTTGAAATTGTCGTATATTATGTATACTACTTAATAGGGTACACTGTGCATAAATTTGATCACCATCTTGATAAAACTTATCAATAGATGCATATACACTTAAGTTATTGTGATTAACCTTATATACATAGCTAATATGTGTGTTAGTTGTGCATGCCTCAAATGAGTAATAATGAAAATTTGCCACTTTAACATGTGCAGCACTAATAAATACAGTATTATGGATAGATGCATCTAACGGTTCTAAATTTAAAATATTGATTAATTCATTTTTTAGAGTACTTCAATAAAAAATTTTTTATAATGATATGTGCAGAATAATATGATGTTACCCATGCAAAATGATTTAAAGGCAAAAAACTGGTGTTCAAGTGTGAACATGGAATAAAATGGCAGAGCACCAAATGTCTTTATCTGTTGTGACAAATGCAAAAGTAAATGCATATTAAGTGTAGATACTTGTGGACTGTACAATACTGGTAATTTAGAATTAAAGTAATTAAAAAGTGTGTCTATATCATTGGAATATTTACGTGCATTACCAGAGACAGATAGCCTGCCGGCAATAATAAAGGATAAAAAATGGAAACAATACTTTTTAGATAGATTCTCTTTATCAAACAAAGAAAAGTACATGGTTGGAATACTGTAATAATTATTAAAGTACAAGAAGTTTATAGCTTTCCACACTGAAATATCCTTTAATAATTGTGGGAGTGATACAAAGCAAGGTACTCGAACAGTTGAAAATATTGTATCATAAAAAGTAACAAATCTACCAAGAAAAAAGCGAGAATGGTGCATTGAGGCATCTAATAAGGTTAACATAAAAAATTTGTACAGTTTTCATATAACAAATGAAGAGAACAAGTACAATATTACTTAATATTGACAAAAATTCTGATAATGGTGAAACACCCTTAATCCCATTAATAGTCTCTGAATTATTGTTTACTAAACTTGCATAATAAGTATATTGTTCATTACTTAAACTTTCACCTCTGCCAATAAATTTCATACTTTTACCATGCCCTACCTTCACAGACTGTCCTAAAACTGTACATTATAAGCAGCCAAATGTGCTGTTAAACTGCATATGATTACAAATGCTGGCTTGGGCTGGAAGATCGAATACTGCAGTGTAAACTTTAATGATAATATTTACAGTTTTAAACCAACATTAATGGACACAGGTTTGTCTAGGGGAATATCTAAAAAATAACTAAATAAAACCAAAGACCAGTCTGGCTTAGATTTTTATGTCCATATACCCATTAGAATTATGTTTTCACATTTACTTCTTAGATTATGTGGGAGGTCTAAAATAATGACATGAATAGGCCAAAAATTCAGTTTCTTGTTTTAAAAAAACTGGCCCCCATCTGATGAGAAATGAAGATGAATAACTAAGGGGTCAGATTGTAATAAATCCTCGCACCCATATAAAATATCACCATTGCCTTCTTTAAGCACATTTCGATATCGAAGAATGTCATTGTAATATTGGCACAACACCAGTTGAATTTGTGACAAACAATTGAGAAAATATATGTTGTAGGTTTTTCCACATCCAGGGATACAACTGTTGAAATCGTGTTCCATACAACAAGTCACATTATAATGCAATGGACCAAATTCTGTCGAAAAGATATGTTTCATGACCATTGACAATATTCTCTTAATTGTCAAACGATTTTCCAGAAATCCAGTCACCTGAAATAAAAAAACAAAACCAAGTATGTATGTTTCAAAAATATAGGTGGGATAAGCTACATATCTATTAGATATCAAACCAATTATAATTGTAACAAGTGTAACAATAGGAATAATGGAACAATAAATAAATATTATACATATTTATTTGCAATATAGGAACCTGTAGAAGTCAGATAAACCTATAAATGTCTATTAACTATCATGTTGAATGAAAATTTGAGTATTATTCATTTGCAACAGTGAATTATTTTATGCAATTAATATAGACATTTTTTACCTGGGGTGTTAACTTTTATGCTTCAATCTTTATTTTTTATCTGATTAATTCATTTTATTTAAACTGAAAATACAGTCATACCAACTGTTTCTATATATATAAGCAGTTAAAGTATATGAAGTGCCTATTTCCTCATTTGGTACAGTTTATAAGATATTTGGTAAATGCGGCAGTATATAGTATACAATAGATTTGAATTGTTATGGTTGACTGGCCAGGGGGCTGAGGATGGTCTGGGCATAACTTTACCAAAGCTGTTGCAGGCTTGTGTGTGCATACATACCAAGTAATTTTCAATTCAACAGAATAACAAAACGAAGCTAGCATAAATAGATGTAATATAACCTATTATCTTCTCTTTGGCGGAACAGAGTATAATGTGGGTAATATGGCAGGTTGAATTATTTAATATGATCAATATGTTATCTCTAGATAAGCCAAAACTATAAACAATAATCTGATCTCCATGGTTATACAATAAACAATGATTATTTTATTGCATCATAAATAAAAATGTTTATATTTTGAAACTCTTATATTCTAGACTATGATTCTATTGATCATAAAAATACATAGATTATATGTGTAGAGTATTAATTTGGTATCGAGTCCACGAACACATTGAAGCCCCCTCGTGTATGGATTTTAGACGCAAGCAATATAATATCCAACTAATGTTGTCTTTTCATATAAGTTTTATAAATGATTATAAACTACGTATCGTCAATATTATTTTATATATGCAGGAAGAAAAGACAGACACATTTCATACCAAAATATTTATATACAAATCAATTTCCTTCCGATCATAGTATATAATATGTACATATATAGTGAACCAGCCAGTAAATAGGTTACGTAATAGTCATGAAATGCAGTACAATAGTTTAAGGGTGTGGAAGCAGGCAAAAACATGGAGAGAAGGCCCGGAGAAAGTTTCAGAATATACATATTATATACATAAGGGAAATAGAGTGAAAGAGGTAACCACGGTGAAAATGAGTTTGTATAGTATTTATTTGTTTGCAGATAGATCTTTGCGCAAGCCAGCCGTATTTCAATAGGAGGTCTTCCACAATGACGATATTAAGGTCAGGATGCGTTCTTGTGCGGACTTTGTAGCATGCTTTGAAGCATCGTTAAAGCCCTCCAGTTGAAATGCGTCTGGCCTACGATCTACAAACAGGTCGATTGCAATACAAGCTCTTCTTTTGCAATGGTTAATCATTTTGATCCGTTATTTCACTTTTACTATAGTGAGAGTTTTCCTCCGTTTTTGTTCCATTGTATTGCCTGTTTCAACTCACCCGGATAACAATTTTTATTCTAATAAACTCGTAGTAGTGTTGCTTTGTATCGTCATCGCTGTAATTGTTTATACCCGTGTTCTATATTGATCTAATTTTTCAAAATCTTTTAATATACCAAATTAATGCCAAGATAACAAAGTTCATAATCAATAAATATGATGAATTTTGTTCGGTATCTTAGCATTCATTTGATATCATAAATGTTTTCTACCGTACAAAATTTTAATTAAAAATATTCGATAAAGATGAAAAGTGACTAAATAGCATTTGGCTGAATAGCATAGTGACTGGTAGCATTTCTCAAGCTAATCGCTGACGCTCATGTTCTTGGCTTGACCGATGTTACAGCATCGTCTAATTATACTACCACGGAATAATTGTATCGGAATAATTGATTTCAATTAATTTAAATATCTTCACCATATTTAAACATAGAGTAATTATACAAAGGGTGTTCACTATAATCATTACTTTATGTATTTCAATATCTGCAAGCGGCACCATCATTTGATTAATATCCTACAAACTTAGCGTATTAATTGAATTCTGACTAAAAAACTGGAAATTATGGATTCAACGTATTGAACGTAGCATTCTGGGCCTGAGTAAGGAACTGCATTATAGGCCAGGAAGGACTGCCTTTTCACTGCGTATATTGTGTAAATTCTATCATGGTGGAATGGAGGAGACCATCCCCTCTCCTTTTCGTTACGGCAACTATCGTTCTTCCACTTCTGCTACTGATTCCAGGAACCCAAACTGAGGTAACCGAGGAAGACTTCTCCATCAGCGTCTATGAGATCAATTGTGGCAGCGAGAAGTGCCGACTACCGGGAAAAATCCTGCTCTGGCTAACTCGAATTGAGTGCTGCGACAGAGGCGATAAGTGCTGCCAGCATTTGACTGGCCTGAGTGTCGGCCTGATTGTCTCTTTGGTCCTAATCATCATTGTCAATGCCGTGTGTATTATCTGTGGCTATTGTAGCGACTGTTGCAAAAGGAATAAGAAGAAGTCCGCCCCGGAGCCCACCTATATAATCGCTACACCACCTGCTGTGCCCAACGTTTACAAGCCGGACAAGCCATCAAAGATTTCCGCCGACACGTCTGCTAGTCCGGAGTAGGATGTCTTATTGAGCCCAAGAAAACCAAAAAATTGCCATCTCGTACTTTCTTGACAATTTAAATAAGTGATGCGTTTTTTCTTTAATCCGCAAATGGACTTAATACAAGAGGACTTTGAAGTTGAAGGTTATAGTGGATGCCTGTCTTTTTTACAAAGGCTTTCTTATTTCTCTAATGAAACTAAACATGTTTTAGATAATTGATAATTTTAAAATACCAATATACTGGTCAGTAGACGTCATTTAAACAAAGTTAAAGCGCCCATTCATATCATATTATTGCCGGTGAGTAGGTTGGAGTAATATATTTTTGTTGCTGTTTTAAGTACAGTATATATGCATACATATCGTATGTATATACTGACCGTTATGTAAGTAGTTTATACATATAATATTATAAATATTATAAGTAACAATTATTTAAAGTTAAAACGGACGCATGTATTTTATAATATTCATTGTAGGTTATATTCTTATATGTAAAAAACCCATGTATATAATCACACATATATACATAATAATACATAATACTTGTCTTCTTTATTGGTATTACATTTGTTGAGGGTTATGTTGGTAACAGTTCTTAGGACTATAATGCATACATACAGAATATAATATTATAATTTACAGTTATTCCCTGCATATATATCCACAAATTAAACAAGTAAATTATAAATATTATAAGCAGCGTTCCGCAACCTTTTTATAGTTTCAGCCACTTCTAAGATTTAAGTACCGGCACTTCTAAAATTATAGAAGTATAAAACAGATTATAAAATGATGTAGGTACCTATTTAATTAAATAGCTACGGAATATTTCTGTGATATTGGATACTTTATTTTGTCCATTGCTGTCTATATATATATATATATAGGTACATCGATTTCAGAAAAAAATCCTCCTTATATTTGAACAATTGTATATTTTATAAATTTCAATGCAATTTACAAAACAAAAAAGTTAATGAGAAGGCTGTGACTGTATTGAGTCAGCAATCTTGGAAAAATTAGGGTCCAGTTTTGTTACAGCAGTCTTAATAAGTTGACCTGTGTGTTGGTTCGTAAGTTTGTTACGATACTTATTTTCACGAAAATAAGTGACGAAAAGGTAAGCTCGCAACAATAGGTTGATCCAAACATAGAAAAAACTTTTTTTCCATATCTTGTAGATTTTCATGGTAGACTTTCTGCTAAAATGATTGCAGAGATTCATGCATATGTGTTCGTTTCAGCACTTCATTGGATTGTAAGTCCAATAGTTCCATTTGACATTGCGGAAGAATGTCTTCTGGTATGCAATTGGATAATTCGTTAGGTAAGATGACCCATAGATTTTCTATCAATGTAAAGAGAATTTTATTTTTCCTAAAATCAGCAAAACTAGTTTTGAACTCTTGTTCCAAGTTATTCAAACAATCTACAAATTGTTTTAAACACTTTAGCCTAAAACCCAGGTCATCCCGTAGTCCTTTGAGTCTTTCAAAATGAGTCAAATTTTCAGCAAGAAGATAGGCTTTGAATAGCAACACTTTATTTTGAAAAGTAGTCACACTGTTGAATAAATTCACGATCAATTTATCCTTTCCTTGTAGTTCAAGGTTTAGTTTATTAAGGTGCGACGTGATATCAGCAAGAAATGCAGAAATCTCTAACCATTTTCGATCTGACAATTTGAGAAATATTTTGCTAATTGTGTGGGGCAGACTATTTTGATCATTTAAAAACGTTTTTATTGGCTGAATGAGGTGATAAAAGTAATCTAGTACCTTCCCTTTCGACAGCCAGCGTACATTTGTATGCCCGACAAGTTCGTGATAGTTAGTGTCGTACTCGTTCAGCAGATCGCGAATTTGTCTATGGTTTAAAGCATTTGTATGAATAAACTTTACCAGTTGAATAATGTCATCCATGACTTCTATAAACATTTCACACCGAAGAGCCGCTAAATTTTCCTAGTGAATGGTGTAATGATAGCTGAGGATGTCATTCCTAGTTTCATTACTATTTTTAAAAAGTATTGTGAACCCAACATTGACTCCTTTCATTGATGGTGCACCATCAGTTGTAAGTAAGCGGAACGTTGAACCGTTTTAATGTTGTAGATACGACATCGAAAACATCTTGAGTACGTGTTTGTTTCAGCAAGGGCACAAAATCGAGAAGATCTTCAGTTATTTTAAAGTCATCATCAACGCATCGAATGAAGATGGCACATTGAGCTATGTCACGGATATCTGTAGTTTCGTCGAAAGCAATGCTGATATACTTACAGAGTTGAATCTTGTCAGTTAACTGACTGTTAATATCATCAACACATAAAGGACTTACAAACAGGGGTATACCGAAAAGATACCAACACCAGCCTTCTCTTGCATTACCAAAGTCACGTCGATATCAGATATAAAAACACGCTTTTCCTAACTATGTTGGACCATGCCTTCCGATTGTCGTCAGACTGGAAAGTTTTTTCTAATGTGTGTAAATTTCGTGTGATTTTTCATAATTTAAAATACCCACCTGCATTTTTTAACAAATATACCAAACAATTCCTTGACAACAAATTTCTCGGCAAAACTCCTCTCCAAAAAGAAAATGCAGACAACATACGAAAATTGTTACTTTACAAAAACCCAAAGTCATCCAAATATGTCCGCAGCCACCTTCACATGCTCAATCTCCAAATCAAAAAGAAAATACAACTTATTTTTCTATCCCAAAAAATAAGGCACACACTAAAATATCCAGAAAAGAAGGCATCTCTTGTCAATAATTCTAGTGTTGTCTACCATTACAAATGTGATCAGTGTGATGCTGATTATGTTGGCTACACTAAAAAACACCTATTTCAACGCGCCTTCTGAGCACAAATACAGTGTCATTGGAAAACATAGACAAGACAAAAATGGTGACAGCGTAATAAACATTGCTGCATTCAAGAGGCTTAAAACATGCTCCTCTAAGATAGACTAACTGATATATACGAAATACTAGAAATACTAGAAATACACGTCCCTCAACACACAAACAGACTCCATCAGAGCTAAACTATTATCTTAATTTTATTGATTGTCCGTCTCTGCACGTAGGTTCCGCTGACTTTATTGCTAGCTTAATATCTGGCTTGATTCATTCCTAAGCCGCTTTACTGTATTGATTTATATAATCTGTACTCACTTTTAGCGTTATATCTGTAGTCTCTGTTCTTATTGTATTTAATAATGGTTGATAATGCTTTAATGATCATTACAGTGTAACTAATAATTATTCTCTTTTTTTAAGAAGAGGTGCATTTATTATTTGCAGTGCAAGTTTCATTTATCTTTAATTTAAAATTATCAATAAATTATGATATTGGTGTTCTAAAGTAGTTTTTCTTAGACATATGCTTTTTGTTATCAGTTGATGATGATCATTTATTATTTAGTCTTCCTCAATTGACCGTCAACCGTTATAGGTGGACACTCATATCCACGCATCCTCTTGTATGAACCAGAAGCATCTCCTCCGTTTCATCAAGAAATGCGTCCGTACGCGAGCGGATGAGTTAGTCTGTCTCGACAAAACTACAGGAAAACCTATGACTCTGCAGCAGGTATAAAAAATAAATTCACTAATAATTTGGTATTATCTTATTTTAGTACACTTTAGATTCTTGATGTACGGATTCAGAATATTACTAATAATTTAATAATTTCGAAAATTGAAATCATATTTTTATTATTATGATGAAACATACTAAACATTAAAAATTCTAAACAGTTTCCACTCATGAGCCTCTTAACATTACTTTGGACAATTTCATGCAATGATAATATGTAAAATATTATTAACTACCTCGTTTTACGTGACTCCTGATATTAAATAAACATATCTTCTTGAACTATATTTCCTTAATAAATATAGTATTTGGATCATATTATCTGGTACTGAAATGGTCCTTACTTGTTATTACCAATTATTATTATTACCAATAGTCTTAAATAATTGCTGTTAATTACGTTTTTAATTAATACTACCTACTAGTCTTATTTCGTAATTAACCACTTCTTTTATACTAATATACTCCATGTACTTTTCAGCTCTTCGAATCTCTAAAGCTGACGGCATACGATCTCAATATTGACAGGCTGGATGTTCATGCGGTTAGTTTTTCTTTTTTGATCCGATAAGATCCGATATTTTTGGTTAGAAAATACTTTTATTTTATCTCGTAAGAAAGATGGTGGTGTTGATCTCTTTTCATACAATTTATATGTATTGTTATATCTCTCTTTATTATAACGTATTATTCTATTTTATATTATTATTACACTCATTATTTGTCTATTTAGTTTTATATTTATTTCAATATATATAAAATTTATATTCATTTAATAATGTAGTAAAATTTCGTATGAATGTGCCTAATGCATGGAAACATATCACAATCATAAATAATATATATAATATGTATATTTAATAATGTTATTCTATTAGTTTCAATCAATAACTCTTATTCTGTAGGATCGACACACATTCCATCGATTTGATCGGTTTAACGCCAAGTATAACCCCGTAGGTGAGAGTCAGGTTCGTGAAGTTTTTCTCAAAACTGACAACTACAATGGCGGTCGGTTCTTCGCCCAAGTTCTCAAGGTGATTATTCTTAATATGCCATATTTATAACAGACTTTTACTCTATGTTATAATCATTCTTCTTGCAAATATTTTGCTTTTAAAAATTAAGGGATACCTTTTTTATGAACATATTATTATCTTGCTGGAAACGTTAATAATTATTTTAAATCTTTGGATCACGAATCTATATCTATGGGGCAGTTTTTTTAAATGTTAACCTTTTCCCGACGGGTGTATCAACGCTTGATACAAAATCAAAGTTCACTCACCCAGCGGGCATATCAAGGTGTGATACATTCTTATATTATATCATAGAGCTAAGTGCGTTTCTAAAAATGGACGTACATGAAATACCTATATGTCAAATCAAACATAGGCCGCTGTGTGAGCGTCATCTATCTCACTTACAATACCTCAGAGCAGATTACTCTAAATGATGTTTTAAATTCTATTGGTCGACTGATTCAGTGATGAACACGCGCTAAATTAAAAATATTTTGATTAATAATAAGTAAAAGACTATTTACTCCGTTTGTACTATTCTTGTGCAGCACATTCATTCACAAATGTTTCGTCTTGACTTTTGGTTCCTTTTCGGTTCTAATTTGGTTATTTTATGAAAAATGATATATTATATAGATATACATATTATCTAAATAATGTATAATATCCATACTCAAATTTCCTTCTTCTTCCATCTCTCTATTTTAGCTTCAATAATATGTTATAGTGGTAACTGTATTCACTCTGTTAGTCTGTCGGCCACATATTTTGGGAATTTCCAGCTGATATCATCAATGGTATAAAAATACACCTGGCACTCACTTCATCTATTTGCTTTCTTACTGTGTGTTCTTTATAGCCAACAATCACACACTATCTTCCCTAACAGTAACTGCTCATGTATATGAGAATAGGAGTAAAATATAACAGTTATAAAGAGTGAATCTTGCTTGTTGGTGAACATGTAAGAAGCTGCTTACTCCTATTCTCATATACCTGAGCACCATATTATTGCCAAGTCGTAAATATTACATCATGGTTCGCGTATTGCAATTGAAAACCTATAAAACTTACAATAAAGTTTTATAAATACCACTGGACATATTTCGTTACATGTCCTTATTTTATTGGGTTAGGGTTTTTATCGAGTGTTCATTATGTCTGAAACTGATAGTACTTATTCTATGCTATCTAGTCCTCATGCATCATATTATTTTGGAGCTACTGAATCGCTGGCTTAGTGTCAAAACTAACTATTCCACTATATCGTATATTATAATACTATATATTACGTAAATTTAGAGCAATAAATCAGATAAAATGTATATATAAATTATTATGATACATAATATGTAGTTAGTATTAGTCGTATTTTTTACTGTGTATTTTTACTAAAATTTAGTTATCATCATTTTTATCTATAAATTATAAAACATCTAGTTTGACAAATTTATTGTAGTGTAAAATATGTATATAAATTCCTTATGTCGTCATATTGTTGTCATACTTTTTATTTTATACAAATTACCTATATATTTTACTATAGTTGCACCTATTTTATTTACTAGTGTTATATAATATAATTATAATAATGTTGTAATAGGAAAGGCACTTAGATGTCCCGTTATGTGTTTAATAATATTACCACACTATTGGCCGAATGAAATGGAAATGCGTCAGGGGAAACAATTGCATCAACAACCATACTATTATGATAAATACATTTTACAAATCCCGATCGGAAAGTAATTACTAGTAATAGCGATTATCAGTAATGAATTATTATTAATATAATTAATAACACATTTAGCGATGATTCCACTAATACTACATATATAACGCAGGTATATTCTATATAAAATACAAAATGTAATGTACTTACACGTGTATGCTTTATACCTCCTTTGTCCCGCTTTCACCACTGTGGTCCCACCTTATCAACCTGTCAGGAGGTAATGTCTGACCTTGAAGAATCCAAGTACCAAAACTCTGAGCCGCGTTTATCGATCTACGGTCGAAATATCCACGAGTGGGACCATCTGGCCAAATGGGCCATCAACCATCAGGTCTATTCAGACAATGTGCGCTGGCTGATTCAAGTGCCCCGTCTCTACGATGTCTTCCGATCCAAAGGACCCCTCACTTGTTTTCAGGTACCTTCTCAGTGCAGACTTTATTTTAATTTGTATTAACTTAAAATAGTTCATGATAAAAAACTCTTTTTAAACATTAATTGCAGTCGATTCTTTTTAACAGATGAGAGATAATGTCACCCTTTCCTATCTATTTGAAATTTTTTTGATTATTTATTATTAATTGTCTGATAGATTTTGTTGTTTGAATTCAAGGAAAACAATACAATTTCTAATTCCGCTGTGTTTTAATAATTTTGTACCATTGTAAATATTTTGATAACAAAGCCGCTAACAGTAACACGGTTTCTTCATTTCCTAAACGAGTTCTTTTTAAAAGTGACCGTTTTTTATATAAACCTATATTAGTTAAAAGTGCAGCTCCTGACAGTTTATTTTTTGTTTGTTTATTGTTTAAATTCTGTTTTACGAGTAGCTATCAAAATAACACGACCAATTAGTACAAAAGTACTGTCAATTTCTTTTTATTCCAAATCACCAGTTTTTCTCACGAATAATGTAATTGTCTTTTCAATATTGTTAGCAGTTGTAACCTAATTTAAGAGGATAATTCTTCACTTCCTTTCGAGTAGAAAATTATTATAGTATGCTCATAATATTTTTGTTATATGAGTATTATCATCTTAAATGTTCCCAGGTTTTTTTTTAATGTAAAGCAAGAGATACGTGACAAAATTATATGCACAGAATTTAATATCCGCAGTATTATATTTAATAATATTATACACAGTATTCAACAGCCAGAGTAAAAAGTTGTTGCTCTAGCTCTAACTCACATTACTCGCTATAATGTGTGTAACCGATAAGTCAACAAAAGACCAATTTCCTAGCCCTTTCTTAAAATCCTATTTTGTTTTTAAATACCTTATACTGTCTACGTTTTTCAAAAGATAACTAAATATCTGTCCTTGGCTTTGTGATTGTACATATTATAATAATAACCTTTCTAATAATATGCATAATTATGTATTTTGTGTTATAAAAGTTATAGAATTTTAACTAGAAGTTATCGTAATTATCAAATAAATCAGTTTCGCTGATAAAAATATGCTTGTCAGGTAGTACATTATTTATGTTATTAACACTGTAATATTTCATCAGTTAGCATCGTTAAATGTTGTTGTTTTTTCATCATGAGAGTTTTTCTTTAGAATATAATATATTATTTTTATAAATGCCTTATATTGTTATTAATAAATTAGATATACCTATATCTATCTTAGCATTAAACAGATATTTCGGCTTTGTTAACTTTCTTTGGGCATATTTCTGTGATTATTTCGTGTCATTGTTCCAACAAATCGTATGCATGTGATTATAGGTGCCTCTGTGTTTTCGTATCCGTGTATAATATTCTGAATAAGTTTTTGCGTGCATTACAATATGCAGTTTGTATGAAACGATGCTGTAGTGATATTACAGGATATAATATGTGCTGGCCAGATATAATGTGCATGGATCAAATGATTTAAATTTAAATATTGAGGTAAAGAATATAGTTTTCTGTAAAAGGAAAAAATAAGTTGAAAAAAGACTCGCTTGTCTCTGATAGAAGTTCAAGGGAATGTGAAGAGAAGTCTATGATTCAGATTTCTGAGAAGACGCGGAATGTACTATTATTTTGTTTGGTAAGTTGAAACAACAAGCATTAAAAGTCCTAGTTAATTAATTTGCAAAGCCTAAAATAATAGAGATAGCTAACAGATTTTTTGTATTTAATTATTAACTATAACGATTTTGTTATGTTCTTAAATGTTTCATTTGCGTTTCAATACTTGGACATCATTATATTTTATCTATATATTTATCAGTAGTGGTGAGACCCGAGACCTATAAATCCTAGCTCTCGAAGTTACTGCTATATCATTAATTATTATTATCTTGATCACGTAAGTTATAGTTAAGTTCTTCGATATTTTGGTAATGAGGGCCAAACAAAGATTTTATCTGCAATATTATATAAAATTATTTCTTTCTGAAGCATTCGTTAAAGGAATATACGCTACTTATTAAAAAAATAACAAACTGATTTTCACAACATGCATGAAAATGCTAACTTGACTTGGTAATAAAATATTGTGTTTTGTAATATTGATTTATTCAAAAGTATTGTGTGAACCAACTGAACCCAATATTAGCTAACTGCATTATTATGTGGAACAAATCACCTATACACGCTTAGCGCTTTGAGAAGCTTCATGCTTTTAGGCGCTTTATAAATATAGTTTTATTATTATTATTATTAAAGTTATTGTTAGAGTTATCTTGATATTTTTAAAAAATTAGCATTTTTTATGACACATAATGTGCATATTTATATCTAAATTTATTTTATACTAACAAGTAAAAATTATAACATACTATTGTTGCTAACCATGCAGAAAATATTACCAAAGGAAAGAGCAGCTCGAAAACTAAAAGGCCAACTTTTAAAACATAGTACAAAATATTGCGAAAGGGGGGAAAAACCTGCCCCTAAAGCCCATGTTACTATAAACCAAACAGCCAGCTACTAAGCATAAACGAAGTGGAGAAAATTAAAATAAGGATTTGTATCAAGACAATGATGAGGTTTAAAAGATAAAAGAACGTTCGGTCAAAACTGCTTCTTACGAATATATGTTACTAGCTAATATTTAATAACGCCATTAATCTTGTGGCTATAGCGATTTATTTCACATTTGAGATAATGCAGTGTATTTAAATATAAGAAAAAAGCTATTACTTGTCATGTTTAACTTGCAGTTATCAATTTTGTATGTGTTGTAAAAAAATATTTTGCAATGGTTTCTCCTTATTGTATGTAATAGAAAACCGGATGAGTTGAACACAAAACCATAAATCAGATTTGATATAAGATGCGTTTAGACTATTTATAGCGCGCAACCATTTCTATCATTGCGAGGAGTGTATGTACAGCACCAGTTTTGATCCTTACTTCTCCATCCCCCATTCTGGCAGGATCTGCTAACAAACCTGTTTCAGCCGCTATTCGAAGCGTCTCTGAACCCACGAAGTCATCCTGAGATTCATGCCTTTCTCCAACACGTGACCGGGTTCGACTCTGTTGACGACGAGTCTAAACCACACGCCACCCAGCTCGACAAGGACGTCCCCATACCCGAGGCCTGGACTACAGAGGAGAATCCGCCCTATGCCTACTATATCTTCTACATGTACGCAAACATCGACGTTCTCAACAACCTCAGAGCGTGAGTTTTTATCTTTATGTCTCTTATTTTATCTTTAACAAATAATTAATTAACATTGATATATATTGTAACATTTTAATGATTAATGATATATTTTCATAATAATATTGTATATAATAGGTTGATGTATGTTTTTACTCTTTGATATATAAAAGAGCGTTCCATTGTGCAGAAGTGTTGATCTTTTTTTGTCATAAAAATATCGAGAGAAAATTTCCGAAATTTATTTGATTTTATTGATTTGTAAAATTAACTTAAAAACAGAAAACAGTTTTATCCTTTAAAACTGTAAGTTGTATAAAAGCGTAGCCTTTAAATTATAATCAACTATGCAGAGTACGCGCTTGTCAAAGTGTAATAGTTTGGTAAGTCTAAAATGTAATTAGAATGAAAGCGTAGGCATTTTCTATGTAAAAACGATATTTTTGAGCTTTGAATCTCAGGAAGTATTGCAGTTAATTTATGAAGACCAGATTTGACTAACTTCGGGGTTCCCACGGGTCAGGGGATTTAGAAATTAATCAAAATGTCTGGAGATTGAGAAATATTTCTGGAAAATTTCATGGAAAATCAGGGAATTGAAATTAGTTTATAAAATTCTTTAGAAGTACACTATCTTATAATTTGAGTAAAGTATATACAAGTATGTACTTCTTATATGGCCAATTTATTTTTAAAAGTGAAACTTTCACTTATTAGTGTATATAATAATATTTTTCAAGATCGTACAAAATGCATTAAAAAGTCTTTCGGAATTTAACTTTTTACTATGTTTTTTCCCTATTTTTTCATCTAAAATGAAAAGAGTGAGATGCCTATGCAACATTTTACATTTCATATTTTATGTCTTGTTTTCTACATTTAATGTGTAATTGCTTTTGTCTCTTTAAACATATTTTATGTGGATTTAACTATGTTAATATTCAGTTAATTTTAACTTTAATATCTTACTGTTTGTTAAGCACTTCTCTTTTTATACATTAGACTGGTATTTATGTTAATGTACCTATATCTATTTTATGGTATTTTTGAAAAATATTCATTTTTTATAAATTGCTATGTTAATTGTGTTACATGTACATCTATTTTTACGATACTACTATTCAATATATGCAGTACAAAAAACGTTAATTTAATATTCTACTAATCTATATATTTTTTCCGAATTTAATTATACCAAAAAATCAGGGAAATTTATCTTGGAAAAACAGTTGAACCCTGTGACAGTATAAGATATGTGACTCCGAAGTATAAGATAAATTAAAAATAATTTTGTAATTCTAAATTATTTTCTAATGACAGCTGATACAAAATCGTCTTTCTTTGCTTATGTAAAATGACAAATAAAAAGATTGTAGATTCGCATGCATTTTCAAATATGTATTTATATAGTTTTTAAAACATTTTAATTACTGTTTAAACATTTTCTTTGTTTTTAAATCGAAAAATATGCAATACTTTCATACCTTTTACAATTTAATTGATGAGCTACCTGCGTCGCAATTGACTGAGCTTTACACAGCTTTTATACGTTTCGCTAACGCATAACATATAATGCTGTGTTTTATCTAGTTGTTGTTTTTAACATCTTTATGTAAAAGTTACTATTTTGCTTTTTATCAAAACTTATATGTTTGTTTTCGTTCTATCACCTATAGTTTATTGTTGCTTTATAATTATGTTTGAATTTGAAATATTATTCATATTTATTTAGTATGATAGGCTTCTAAATTTACTATCTATCTATATTCTTCACCTATAAGTTATACATATTTCTGGCTTTTTTTATGAATTTTTTTATATTTTCAAATGTTAGCAATATAACAGTGTTGCCACAAGCTGCGATTTTTATATCTGAGTGATTTTTTTCAATTTCTTGCGATTATTTTTAGCGATTTTGAGATCAGCGATTTTTTATATTTCAATGATTTTAAAATTTTAAATAGGCGTTTTTATTTAACTACTGTCCTAGTTACAGTTACCCAGTTAGCAACTAACATTTGTAAGATGTTTTAATTGATATTTCTAAGCCAGACCATAAGTCACAGGGAATTAAGCGACTCTGGCAGGCTGAGCTGTCATTAGGTAGATATTGTAGATATTATGATATATGGGGGTGGGACAAAGTATGACGTGTAAGTAAGATGTTTTAATTGCAGACCTGCCAACTGTCCTGGATTTTCAAGGAATGTCCTGGATTTTGAGGCTGTCCTGGGCTTCCTGGATTTCCATCTGAAATCCTGGATTTTAAAAATTTCATGTGAATACATTTTTTTATTTGTAAAATATTTGATACTTGGTGCAAAGTATACATTTATAAAATAATCAATTTAACTTTTTTTTTAATTTTTGATAAAAAAATTTCCACTATTTTAAAATTTTCGGGATCATTTTTTCTGAATTGTTTCTTCTTATATTATATTTAGATGCATTGTAAGTAGTAAAACCTCATTTTTTTAAATTAGTACACCGAAAAAATTGTCCTGTATTTTCAGGCATGGTTTTTTCCGTTTTTTCTGTATTTTTTAGGTCAAATGGATCGTTTTTCAGAATCGTCCAAAACTGCAATAAAATTCAATGTCAATGGGGGGGGTCAATAATTGTTACCTTCCATCCCTCTAGAGTATTGTTTATTTATTTCCTTTATATTCTTTGGTATTTATTATAGTCTATTAATTACATAGAAATTACAGTACTTATTTCTTATTACTTTGTTTCTGAACTTATTATTCTTCTATATTGAAGTACAGCCAATGCCTAATAATGCAATAATCAAACATCAGGAAAATCATTTGAACTATTTTTCTTTTTGCATTTTAATCTATCATTTCATATTCTGTCAGTTTATCATTTCATAACCTCGAAAATTTTCGGGACCCCGCTGACTCATTGACTCTCAATCGTATTGTTTCCGTATTTTTTAAATAGACTCAAAATCATGCCTGTATTTTGGATGTGCGAGGTTGGCAGGTTTGTAATTAGTATTGCTAAGCCGGACCATAAGTTACAAGGAATTAAGCGATCCTGGAAGGCTGAGCTGTCATTAGGTAGATATTGTAGATATGTATTATCTTTTAGTTTTAAATGGGGAAAAACAAAATATAACCCACAGTGGGTGGGTGATTTCAAAAACGAAAAATCTGCTAAAAGAGTTTAAATACATATAAGAAAATAACATTAAGTATGCTTTGTCACATTTTCTTTCGATAGCATTTTTACTTTGAGTATTTTCATAATGTGTCAGATAAGTTGGAACAAAAGTTTGGTGAAATTTCTTTCCCGCATAAATCGTCTGAGAAAGTTCGTAAAATGCTAACAAATATATATCCAGCGCAAAAGTTCGCTTGAAATCTTCTACTATTTTATTAAAGAAAGGTATATTAGAAGTTATTAAATAATAATAAACTTTAAACATAATTTTCTAATGAAATCAGTTAATAACATTTTATTTCATTATGTCTTTTGAGTATCTTATAATCAAGTATAAATTTAAATCTATTGGTAGAAAGCTAGTAATTTATATAAAAATGTCATTCAATTCAGAACGCCGCTATTAAAAATACATACTCTTAAAATCATCAACATTATGAACGAAAATATCTTATACATATAATTGCAAAGGTAATGTTTTATAAACATTTGTTTGAAATATTTGAAGTATTATAAATATTAGATATTAAAGTAGAACACATACTCTCATTATCTTCTTTATCAACTTCCACATACTTCAAAAGTTTCTGTTCTCATTTAGTCTGGCCAGTGACCGATTCGTATGAGAAGCATATTATTTCGAAAATGAAACCAAAACTATCGAAAATAATTATATCGACAGTCTCCATTGAGCAGCATTATTTTTTAAGATAATTTATTATGTGATAAAACATTAGTTGTTATAGAGTTATTTAATTTATAAATTTCCTAGCTGCAAGTGTTTGCCCCATCCCACACACCCCTTATAAACATGAGAATTTATCTAGTAGCGTGGTCCTGTGACCAATAACAGAACACTGTAGAAACATGGTGCTTATTTCAGTGAACGTGGATTAAACACCTTCGCCTTCCGACCGCATTGTGGCGAAGCAGGACATGTGCACCACCTGGTCACTTCCTTCCTGCTTGCAGAGAACATCAGTCACGGTCTACTCCTGCGCAAGGCTCCTGTCCTTCAATATCTCTATTATCTTGCACAGGTAAACTGCGCATCTACTGTCTAACTTTCAGCAGCGCATTATTTATTTCATTCCTATATACGCTTTTATTTTTGTTCCTTTTGGTTGAAACAATGACAGCTTCTTTCATGTTTATCTAAACTAGGATGCAAAATTTAATTTTACACCAGATTAAGGACATTTTGTAGAACATACTGAATGTAACGATGGTTTAATTCTTTAATACTGAAATATCAATATTAGAATTTTAAAATGCAAGCTTGTTAATAAATAGTAATAATACCTATTCATATGTGGATTTTTAGAATTTTTTAAATATTATGTACAAGTGATTACTTTTGTATAAATTAAACAACAACGAAATAATTCCAAATTATGCATCCTCAGAAAATGTTCATTCATCTATTAATAGTAATATTAACAGTTATAGCTAAGAATATACAGTTTTATAAGTTTTTTCTTATGCAGCATGGATTAGATTACACAATTTTACTTCATAGGTTAGGTGTAGTGAATATTGTTGCGCTTCTTAATATTAATAAATAAAAACAAATAGTAAAAGAATGAAGAATTTCATTTGATATAAAGTTGTATTTATACGCGTCTTGTTCACAAATAAAATTCTTAAAATCTGCATTGGTATATCCAGTAAATATACAAAAAGTACAACGCTCATTTACACTTGTTTTTGTAAAAATTTGTATTTGCTAATACATCTATTCTTCATACTTATAATTAATATACTCACTGGCTAAAAAATAGTTTGACGTATGTTTATTGTGTGAGGAAATCAAAATATTCCTTCGATTTTTACTCAAATTTAATTTTTATATAAATTTTTGAATTACAAAATTTATTTTTGTATATATAAATATACCTAGTTATATTTCCATGTGTTCCTACTTAATATTTAAATCATTATTAATGTTATATTTGTAAATTGAATATTACAATCCTAAATTATACACTACTTAATTTTATTGTTGTTAAATTGTTGTTAAATAAGAAAATATTCTATGTTTTACACAATTGAGTAGTAAATTATTTTCTATATAATTCTCGTGTTAGGTGGTTTTATTTTTCAAGTTTAGTTTAGTTACCATATCAGTTAAGCAAACCAATTTGATAACTATTTACTAAACTTCAAAAATGAAACCATTGAAAAGTTTAGTTATCAAACCGGTAACCACAGTCATAGTGACTCAGTTAACTTAAGACATTGAAATGATGTCTTCATAGTTGAAATGGAGAATTCAACAGGGTAAGGAAAATAGATTTACAAGTTCGGCCTGGCCACAATTTCTTACAGAATGTTCTATGGAAGCAGCGGTGTTACATAAGAGATTTACAAACTATATTTCCAAATAATAGTATGTACATGCGAACATTCGTTTTTTAATGATTACATTTTCAATCGTTTACTAAATTCAATTCAACCACTATGACGACATCTATTTAGAAAAATGCGTAATGTTGTTGCAAAATTGTTAAAAAAAACTTAGCATGTTTTTTTACACACAATAACAAAATGACATTGGAACTTATGTATAATTTTTTTAAACGTAGGAAAGTCCTATTGTTAAATTAATTATCAATCATCCTATTTTTGACATAGAAAAATATTATCACATTTTAAATAACATAATTAACTTTTTTCAGGTAGTTTTTTATTTTAAAACTATTTGGTTTGATAATAATTAATAGGTGCTTGAAACCAACGTATCATTAATTGTAAAAACGCTTCCACGTTTTGACTATTGTTATTAATATTATGTTTATTTGTAGTGTATATCCCATAACAATATTTACATAGCTACGTACAGAAGTACGCATTTTAGCATACCTACATAATAATTATTTATTTTATTTTTCACTAGTATCCAATAAATATCATTTTTATAACGCCTGTACTCTATATGGTGTGCAAAAGCCCTCGTATGCCGTTTTGGCTTAATTAATAATTATATGATTTTTCATATTTGAAACTACAAAGTTGGTCATAGTTTAGTTAGATAGTCAGAAAAAATCTTCACCGATAATGATTTTTCTTTCGTGCGCATTAAATTCATAATTTCAAACATTCTTACAGATTGGCATCGCGATGTCGCCTCTGAGCAACAATTCACTCTTCCTGAACTACCATCGGAACCCTCTTCCTGAATTCCTGGCCCGTGGACTCAATGTCTGTCTTTCAACTGATGATCCATTGCAGTTCCACTTCACCAAGGAGCCCCTCATGGAGGAGTATTCCATCGCCGCCCAGGTCTTCAAGCTCAGCTCCACGGATATGTGCGAACTGGCTAGGAATAGTGTGCTCATGAGTGGTTTCACTCATACTGTGAGTGCCATCTAAATATAATACGCTTTATAATACATTTAAATATAATAGTAAATGAATATTTCTTCTATAAACGCTGGCTACCACTGTCTAAATTTGTCGTGTAACGGTCATCTATAGAATGTATTTAAAATTCATCGTGAAATATTGAATTTTAGTTGCCATTTTGTACCTGGTTATTTTCATTGTTTTTTTTTTGTGTTTTGTGTTTTGTTTTAAATACTTTGTCACTAATATTTACAAGAATTTATTTATTAAACACATTGGCATTTTAATAAAAACTTTCCAAATAAACTGTTTGACAAAGTGGTATATAATTATACAAATTTTTTTTTTTGTGTTTTTGAGTTTTTATGTTTATATTTTAATGACTCCATCTTAAGACTAAGACTATATTAAAATTTAAAAATTCGCTTAAAATCAAACCTAATGAAAGTAATGAACACTTTATCTATATTAGATATATTATATTATGTTTTAAAGAGAAAAACTAATAAAAGTACTTTGGTTTTATCAATTGTGTTTTCAGAACATGCTTACCTATATTATTCTTTAAATTTCCATTTTAGCTATTAATAAGTATTATCTTTAATTATGTTGACCTTCTTAGAGGGGATCTAAAATCAATAGTATTAATATTAATTGATGTGTTGAAACAAATTGAACCTATATTCAGTAATAAATATAAAGAAATGTAACTTAGCTACTAATAACAGTTGCGATAATTTAGCTCACAATTTGTGTCTATCAAAGTGCAAAATACGTAGCATAAAAATATATTATTGCAATATGTATGTCTTTAGAAGATTTTCTAATTAGCTACCCTGTTGAATTATGTTAAATATAAAAATACTTACTATAAAAACGGGACTTGAATATAAGCACATTTAAAAAATATAGTTTTAAATTATTTTTTACTCTTATATTTACTATACATTTATATAAATTGAACAGCTAGAATGCACTTATCATTTTTTATTTTAGTAGAACATACTAATTATATTACACATGTATTTTTTATTATTGTGTTTAACTACTAAAATACAAAAAGGAAGCGCGTAAATTAATAAATGTAAAATGGCTACGATTAATTGTCTCGTTTGATTAATTTGATTTATATGATCATAATATTTGTACAAAATAAAATACAATATTTACATTAACTGTACGCAATATCTACTCAACTTCAGAATAAGTCCCACTGGCTGGGAATACACTATATGGAAGAGGGGGTGGCTGCCAATGATATTCAACGGACCAACGTACCCAACATCCGGATCGCCTTTCGTTACGAGACCCTCACCCATGAACTCCGCGTCCTCATTCGCGCTGTGCTCAACTCCCCAAGAAAGGCTGCAGTTCTTGCAGCTCGAGCTCGTACGAACTCTCCTTCGATGGGATCCTGGGATCCACTCCTTACCCACCCTGAGTAACTTGCATAAACCTACTTGTTAAAACAATGAACAAGCAACAATAGACAATCAAAATTACAAAAAGATGGTCTTCTGTTGCATAAAACAACAAGTATTTATTTTCAAAATTTCTTTTAGAACTACACAAAATTAAAGCCTATTACTTACAGACTCCTAGTCCTGTTGTACTATTGTTAAATTTCATATTTTGCACTACACATTTTGTATAGCCTTTTACGTTCAAATTTTATCGCAGTGTATTCAACTACTCAACGGGCAAAGACATATTTAAAGATAAATTTTCCCACTGCATAGTGTTAAAGTATAAAATAAGTATTAGTAAAAAGGTCGGTGTATATTCCGTAAAATTCGTTTGTATTTAGATTAAAATTAACTAAACAATTCGGTAACTTTAGCAGTTATTAGCCTAATGTAAACATGTTTATGGACATGTTATTAACATAATATTAGATGAAGTTTGCAGTTTATTTATCCGTCTATTTAAGCCAGAAATATACCCCTCGCTCTTCATTTAAAATCTCTTACAATCTGTATTTATTTATAGATATAAATAATCGACAATTGTATTACACAGCTGTATTTAATTTTTATGCAATGATTCTAAATTATTGATTTTCTTTTCTGATATTTTGCAACTAGACATTTTATGCATCCGATCACTGAGTATATTGAGAAAATTAGATTTAGAGAGTTACGAGTTGATTTACGTTTCAATTAATTAACTTTTTTTATAATATACACCGATTAACTAACTTTAACGACTTATTTGTCCAAAATTTCTAAAAAAATATCACCGAATTTACATTACTATTAATTTCTATATTTGTTTAATATATATGTATTATCACATGGGCATCCCGCTCATCAACTTATAGCTCTGTGGGGGCTGCCAATACACTGCGTCTTTTTTGTCATTAATTTAAACTAATTCGATAAAATGTATTTTTTGTATTTACGTTATGCCACCACTACTTCCATTAGAATGTGTCGAATATTTATTTAAATATTATTACTTTTTTCATTGTTTACCATTCCGTGCAGTTCATTGATCAGTTGCTTACCTTAAATGTAGAATAAATTCATGTTTGCCTGAGAATTATTTTTTATTGATTAATATATAGAGCATAATTTAATATATCGTACTAAAAAACTAAATAATCTAGATCGTCAATACATACTTAATGTAGAACACATTAAAATCTTTTATCGAATGATGCGACAGTGTAGTGTGGTAACTTCAAATTACATGGTATATATTAACCAGTCGGAAATAATAATCTGCGAAAAAATGTTTTGGTATTTTAAGGTTAGATGATCCACCCACTAATAAAATTGCATGAAATAGTAAATAATGAAAATAATTATTTTATGATATCAAATAAAGGCCAAAATATAATTCATAGATAAAATATGTTCAACTAGTTTCTTACTAATAATATGTACATCGTCAGGAAATATAGTAATTAGAACATTTATACAATAAATATTAGTGATATATGTTTCAATGAGTACAACTTACATACAAAAATATTAATAAATGAGAATACAGATCCATATTATTAGGACGAAACTAGTTGAAAAATATTTTATTTCAGAATTTTATTATCTTGGCCTTGGTATTATAAATGTTTTTCTACTGGAAATATTTCTGTAATTGAAATTTGTTTTCTATAATCTTATTCATATTCACAAAAATACTATCCTATTTTTACATCTAAAAGTTAATACTTGCATACATTTTATATTATATGGCGAAACAAATCATTTTACTTTACTTTCAACTAAATAAGATCAAAATTACGTGTTCCTCCGTATAACATAAAATGTATGCAAGTATTAACTATCTTATTTAGTAGAAAGTTAAATAAAACTCTATTTAGTACACAATACACTGCACTGTCTGTATGTTATGCTTTCATTCGCGAATATTGCCATCTTCTTTCATCTCTCCGATTAACATTGGCTTTAATTACATTTTTGCACACATTATAGAAACAATTCTATGCTTTTCATATTTGCTTTTATTGCAGTTTATTACATCTTTCAATTAGCTCTTCATTATTCTTGCGTATTGACTAGCTATAGGTTTATATCTTAGATATTAGAATTTTCCTGAAGATTATTATTGAATTTTTTTATTGAATGCTTGGTTTTTACTTAACGACTTTGAATTACTGAAAATTATTTATAGAAGGGAGATATCATTTTTACAAATCTTGTTAAATTAATCGCATTTATAATTGCTTCATAACGGTTTATTTATAGATATGTATTTAGTGAAGACTCTTCGCATGTTAACCATATTGCCATTTTATAGTTGCTACATCTCTTACGCTGTTTGATTGTATTTCGTTTTATCTGACCTAAGTTTCAACTTTTCGTATTTTATCTTTTTAGTGAATTGTTAATATAATTTAATTATGTACTTTGTTGTAGATTTATTATTTGGTTATTTTAATATTTCCAAAGTACTCCATATTACATGTCTTCAATATCTTTGTATCAGTATATAATTTTTTGTTTCTTAGATTATTACACTTTTATCTTGATTGAAGTCGATAGTCGATTAATTTTATTCACCAAACATATATTGTAAATAATTTCGGGATAATTTTATTTTGAGCATAATAAGAATTTCTGATTTCGTTGCTTTCTTTTTGTTTTATTGTGTATCATTTGAACTGATAACTCTTCTTTATACTGATCATGTTTATTATATTCTATCGAGTAAATATGTGATGTCTTAGTTTGATCATTATTGTTATTGTTGATAATGCAGTAGTAATAAAGCAGTTTTTATGTAAATTGTTTTTCTTTTTTAACAGAAAACATAGGATATACATATATATTCTCTAACAGTTGCTAAAATTTGTGAGAATTAATGTCATAGCTGGGCACAATAGCTAAATTTAATAAATTGAAGCTTACAGGGTTTATTACAGCATTTCTTTTGAAAACTATTAATAATCAACAATTTATATAGTAAAAATTTCAAAGATATAATAGAACTTTAAAAACACTTAATCTTGTAATTGATTTTAAAAAAGAACAAGAAAAGCTGATATAAAACATACAATCTGATCCGATTTAAATTATTATTAATTATATCAAGATGAGTAGTGCGATTTCAGTTTAAATTTCCACGTAAATTAATTGAAAAGTTCGCATTTTATATTGCAATAGATTGGCAGCTTCAAGTAAAGAGTGTATTTCTGCTAAATATAATAGAAACATGAAATTATTACGTGTACATAATTTTAAAATATGAGCACCTTGTTAATATAACCACGGACTGCTAGAAATTGTCCCTGATATAACTTGCTTTTGATCATGTCCTGAAGGTAGGTATCGGTGTTTTTACTTATTGTAGAAGTTTGTAAATACGACATTAATATAAGCATATTTCGATGTACAAGTACAGTTTTAAGAATATATATAGACAGATATTGTTCCAATTGAATATATAGGATTATATTTCTTTTAGTAATCATTTGATGACTACAAAACTGGTCTTAAAACTAACATTGATATTACATTTTGAGTCATTAAATAAATAAAACCAATTATTTGGTGCCATAAAGTCAGGTTTAAGTTTTACCTCGCATTAATCCATATACAGCTATCAAGATCAGTTGAATAATATTATAATCTCACACTAAAATTTATACAAAACAGATTGTAAAGTCACTATTATTTTTATTCTATATAAAAAACCACATTTTTCTAAAATTATTCAAATTATTAATATAAATAATTTGAATAATTTTTGAATTTTTATTAAATATGTCATAATATTATAAGTTTCTCAAATTAAAATTTTAGTAGGTATTACATATTTAACACGAAATTAACTAAAAATTGCTTATTTTGAATAGAAATGTTTCAATGTTCTGTACAATTTACCCAGAATACAATTACATTCTGTAAATTGTAATGTAAACTGTTTATATTTAACTTAAAAATGTATATACCTATAAATATTAATATGTCATTATGGGTCTCTTATGAAGATTCAAATCCATAAAGGTTATTTTTAATAAAAATAGATATAAATATGAATCATAAGAATATAATTATACTTATAACCATAAACATTATGTAGTATTATATTCATTATTTTATGAAACATTGAAAAGTCGTTTTGTTTAGTATTTTTGACGTATATATTTCATAACATATTTTACTTACAACATATATTATGTAGAACTACTATTTTACTTCAAAGCAAAATGCGAACTAGGTATATAGACTTATTTTCGGATAAAAAGTAATTGGAAATTTTTGTGATTTGCATATTTAAGTGTTCCATGAATTAATTATTTAAAATGAATTATATTCATAACTAATATGCCTACCAAAAATTCATAGGTATATAACGAAAAGTATTCTTTTAACAAGTAATAATTTTTATACATTTTTTAAATTTAGTTTCGGTATTTCAATTTTTAGCTTTGGTTTATGATAATTAGCAATAAGCAAGCGGAGGTACGGTCGCGAAGGTGGAATGTGTCCCTATAGATTTCATATAATAGGTCCCTCTGAATTTTTATTTCCAAATTACCATATTATGTTATAGTCTAAAACAAATCAATAATTAAATGATAAATTATATTATAATTTAATATGTAAAAACGACTAGTAAGTAGAATACTAGTATAGTAGTAAGAAACATATTTTGGCGACAAAATATACACTAATTGTTGCCTGAAAATAGTTCTCCCTGTTCTATAATCTATTGTTCTTCTATACTATAATATATATATAAAAGACTACCATAGAAAAGTATTTTGAAATATATCATGCAAGGACTACTATCATGCAAGTCCTTGATATCATGTTTTTAGTTTTTTTTTAATGTATTAGATATAATTTTTTTAAGTTTTACTATTTTTAATATAAGTTAGATAGTTTAATTATTATTATTATAGCTATAATATCATTAGATATAATTTATTATGATATAAATGTATTAAACTTTTTTTCCAGATTCAAATCACGAATCACAAGTACGATTTAAACAAGCAATATATCAAAATGAAGCTGGACAAATTAGAAGATGACCATTTCTTTCCGATTTCAATTCCAGCCACATGCTATTGATTTATTCAACTTCAAAGAATTTCTCCCCTAAGAAGAATATATATATATACCTATAAGAATCTCTCTCCCAGCAATAACTCGTTATATGCATTACAAATAAACCATACACAATGTATACATGACTATTGTAATATATAATATATAAAGGACTATATACTGCCCGAAATGCGTGTAATTAAAAATAAGTTCAAATTAATGAGTTATTTTACTGTAAAACAACCGTAAATGTACTCATTCGTGTTCACTCATCATCATAAAAAACCAAAACATATAACTATAAATATAATTATTCTAAAAAAATATATTAGCGTAACGTTACACTTTCGCAAACACACCCCCACCCCCCTGTTACACTTTGTTACGCTATAACAAACACTCCTTCACCCCACCCTATAGCGTAACGTAATTTGTGAATGGCCCCTATAGATAAAGTAGTCGATTTCAATATGTTTTATCCATAAATAATATTTTTTGTTTTGCACTACTACCGAGTCTTTTGTTAATTACTATAAAAATATTTAGATGGATTAAATATATAACTGATTAAAATGGAGATGTTGTAATTTACTGATAATACATGTTTTTAATATTTAATTGGAAAAATAAACAAATGAATAATTTTCTAGAATCCATTTGCAGTAAACATTCCGGTTTGTATTATAGTTAAAGCACCAATCAAAAGCTTTACATGCATTCCTTTATTTCTTTTCAATAACCTTTAGCAACATAATTCTCAACAAACAGGTTGTAAAATGGAAAAATGAATTAAAAAATAGAAATGGTCATAAACGCTTATTTAAATCGAACTTGCGGTTCGTGATTTATCTGGAAATGAATCGGGAAATAGATCAGGACATTTTTAACTATAGGGGAGATATGAGATAAATTCTTTGAAGTTGAATAAATCAATAACAGATGGCTGGAATTGAAATCGGAAAGAATTTGTCATCTTAGAATTCGCCCAGCTTCATTTTGATATATTGCTTGTTTAAATCGGACTTGTGGTTGGGGATTTTAAACTGGAAATTGTAAATAAACCGTCCTAATGTTTATTTATATATATTACTTATTATATTCTATTTCGTATTCTTATATTATCCCCAAGATAAGTCAAATCAAAATCTCTCTGAAGGTC